>PVIC010026773.1:0-24301 GCA_004025085.1 Thryonomys swinderianus
AAAAAAAAAAAAAAAAAGATTTCAAATAAAGAAGATGGAGGGGAGAGGGAAGGCGAGAGAAAGAAAGAGAGAAAGAGACAGAGGAAAATAAGTGTAAGAGTATAATTCAATAGTTTTAAATAAAGATAGAAAAGATTATCAACAAGGGCTAAATTTAGTTCCTTTAAATCTTAATAGTATACATATGCATGGTGTCTTTTTGCACATGTAAATGTTACTCATATTTTAAAAATTAGAAGTAGAGTCAAGGAGTTAGGAGTGTTTGTAGGAAGTCATTCTGTATTAACAGACACACACAGTCTCAGACACTGACCACAGCCCAGCGCGCACCAGCGTCCGGGCCTCACTCATAGGTGAAAACCTGTGACTGTGTGCACACGTGACCGGGACGCTTCCAGAGCTCCCCTCAGCACCTCAGCCTCTGCGAGGCCTCCCTGGGAGGTCCAGGCACCCACTGAGCGAGCTGCGCAGGGATCTGTCCAGCAGCTAACACCACCTGAAGTCAGGCCCGACACAGGCGAGGACAGTCTGTGGGAGCAGAGCCGGGCTCCTCCTGTGGGTGGTGCTCAGCGGCTCAGTGGCTCAGTGCAGGGACCCAGGATGTTCTGCTCCGGGTTGGGTGAAATTGGCATTTTGGCACAGATGCCTCACAGTTGGTGTTCAAATGGTGCTGAGGCAGCTGGGCTAGGTGCCAGCAGGTGTGCTAGGGGATGAGCTGGCCAGCTTCCTGTACTGTGCACTTGCGCAGAGCCTGGGGCCTCAGTCGAATCCTGGCCTTGGAATTTGGGGGTCTGAAGTCACTACTGATGCGATGAGCAAGGAAGGTGCTGGGGTTTGAACCCAGGGCCTTCACACTGAGCTATGCCTCTCCCCACACACCTTGTTTCTTTCTTTTTTTTTTTTGAGACAGAATCTTGCTTTGTAGTTCAGGCTGGCCCTGAGCTCACTAGGTAGCCCAGGCTAGCCTCAAACTCAGCAGTCCTCCTGCCTCTACCTCCCGAGTGGTGGGATTACAGGCATGAGCCACTAGGCCCGGCACTGTGCTATGTGGTATTAATTGCTGGTGGGCCTGAGTCACCATGCCCAGTAGTGTTGTATGTGGTTACTGGGATTCAAACCAGCGAACTTGCGCTTGCTGGCAGGCGCCAGAACCACTGAGCTAAATCTCTGGCTCCCATACCATGTTTCTTGGAACAGGGCCTCACTGCATGGCAAGAGTGGGCTGCAACTTGTTATCTTTCTGCCTCAGTCTCCCAGAGTGCTGGCACCACACCACGCTCACTTTCAGTGCTATTTTTATTTTTTATTTTTGACACAAGGTCTTGCTTTGTAGTTTGGGCTGGCCCTGAGCTCACTATGTAACCCAGGCAAGCCTTGAACTCAGCAATCCTCCTGTCTCTGTCTTCTAAGTGCTAGGATTACAGGTGTGAGCCACCACGCCCGGCCAGGGTTATTTTTACATTTCTGTTTTGTGACAGTCAATGAGCAATAAGGAGTTTGTTGGGGAGCCGGGGCTGGGAAACCTTAGTCCCCTTGGTGTTATGGTCTGGATCTAAAATGCCCTCAATATGCTCATATTTTCGGAGGTGGGTCATGTGTGTGTTGTATGCTTGTGTGTTTAGCACAGGACTGCAATACATAATGGATATGCGCATGCTGGGGAGTGGTCCGTGCATATACTGGGTCATGGAGACTCGACTTCATCAGTGGATTAAACCACAGATTTGTAAGTTGATGGCATTAGTGGGTGGTGATAGAAACTGAAAAGGTGGAGCCCAGTTGAAAGGAGTGGGTCAGGAGGTGAGACCTTGGGGATTTTACTTTGACCCTCTCTGGTGCTCACCCCCCCCCCCCCCCCACTGCACGAGCAGCTTTCCTCTGCCATGTCCTTTAGCTATGCTATTTCTGCCTTGCCACAGCCTAAAAGTGATGGAGCTGCTGGGCATGAACTGACAATTCTTCTGTCAGCCCACTCAGCACCTCCCAGCTCGCTGAGCTGTTTCTTTCTTGACAAAGGGCCTAGGCACAAACACCCAGAGAACTGAAGTCACACATACCCTGAGTCCCAGGTCAGGGCCTGTACTGCACGCTGGAAGCTGGTGGTGCCACAGTACATTCATTCGCCTTTTGCTCGCTTCTATCTAGGTATCCGGCATGTCCCAGCCAGCAGGTGGTGATGTTCTTAGGAATCGGCCCTCTGCTGTGGGTTGAGACAACCAGTTGAGGGAAATGGAGATAGTGGCTCCATTTCCCGGCCATGTTGAGGTTGGTGGGAGTGGGGAGTCTCGAGGCATGGGCAGAGACCCCGTGAGGACCTGCACTGTCTTGTGAGAACCCCTATGCCGTAGAAGTGCACTGCATTGGGCTCCATGTATGAAGTCAGCCTCCCAACGAAGAGTTATCTGTGGATAGCACCCTGCCACACTTTGTGTCTGAAGAATAGTACAAGCAGAAACAGAAGATTCACAGTGCTTTGTGATAGGAAGTTTCTTCCCCCTTATCCACTCTGCCTTAGATCCACAGGCAGCTCGGCTTCTCCTGTGCACCTAACAATAGTAAAGCAGCTGGGTCATGAAGGCATTGAGACATGAAAGCCATACCCTTATCTGTTACTCCCCAAGGATTTGATAGACTGAATCCCCTGGGCCTTCTCTAGGTGGAGTCACATGGCTACTTCTGAAGCTCTCTGCCTGGGCCCCTCATGAGAAGTGTGGCAGAACTGAACCCTTAGGACTGAGGCGGATGGGAGCGTGTGGCCTTACAGAGGACCAGTAGGTCCTCAGAAGGACCTGCATTGGAATTACCTCATTCTGCCATGAGACTCAGGAAGATCTAAAGAATCAGATGGAATCTTAACCATAAGCACCACGGAGGCAGATGGCCAGAGGGTGACACTGCAGGTAGCTCTTGAGAGACAAACAAGAAAGCCATCTGCTTTTTGGCCATGTGGTCAGCTAAGCACTTGTACTAGACTCCAGAGCAGTGACAGGCCAGAGAACAAGACTGTCAGGATGGACACAGCTACTAGTGCCATTTGAGTAACGTAGCTGTTGTAACTGCTTTCAAAGTGTGTTTTCTTAACCCAGAAAAGCTAAGGATTCTGCAGTTGAAGCAATTTCGTTTGCATTTTCAGTGCCTCCAGTCAACCATAAAGGCAGCATGCCTGATTTCTGATGATCTGTACTGAGGGAGGGATTTGTGGGCACCAAGAACGCAAAGCTACCCTCAGACCCAACACCACTGCAATCACCCCATCTTATCTAGAACTTGCTACATCGTCCTACCCGTGAGCTTCACTGGAGATAGGCACAAGTTGTAGAGTTAAATGACTATTTCATCTTTGTTTCATTCTTTTGTCCTGTGGTTGGAGCTACCAATCAGCAAAGAATTATTTCAGTGATGTATAGTAGGAGAGAGAACCTGGTAACCAAGATTCTTATCACACAGATAACAAATACAAACTCCTATGTATAATACAATGAAAAAACTGGAAACTTACCGTTCAATCCTTTGGAGAGTACAAATATTTGAGGGAAAAAAAGACAGCCATGCCATATTTGGAGGCAGTTACTGATTTAACTGTTTTTTAAAAGTAGAGAACTAACAAAGATAATTAAACTTAAGAGGAACAAAAGGGTGAAGAACAATATAAATAAGAGAACGAAGCCATAAAAAATGTATTTCATCTGGGTGTGGTGACTCAGCACCAGCAATCAGTACCACACACCACAGTGCAGGGCGTGGTGGTTCATGCCTGTAATCCTAGTTTAGGGTTCATGCCTATAGTCCTACTTAGGAGGCAGAGGCAAAAGGACTGCCGAGTTTGAGGCTTACCTGGGCTACATAGTGAGCTCAGGGCCAGCCTGAACTACAAAGCCAGACCCTGTCTCAGAATAAATAAATAAATTAATAAAAAAGTATATTTCAGACTCAAAAGAAGGTCCTCCCATGTCCTCTGAATCACGGAATTTGGGGGGCTCTAATTCATAATATTCTGAGAATTCCAATGCAAAGAAGAAACATGTGAAAGGGAGTATGAAGAAACTGTATTTGCACTGAAATTCAGCTGTGGCTGCTGTTGTTGGTAACTAGAATTCTGAAGTCTGAGTCAACTTAGAACATTCCCGATAGCACTGACAGAATAAACTGACAAATTCTGAGAAGTCCAGACCCACAGCATCTAATCAGAGAGGCTTTGGGGGTTCATGTGACACAAATACATTCTCTTTATTGTTCTTATGTTTTCTTTGCCCCTAATTTTCTTTGTAGAGGAAAAAGATAAACTTGAGGCATTTTTAGGTAAATGGATATACCCCGAGACCATAATCTTAAGTGAAATAAATCTGACACATGAGACTAATTTTATTTTATTTTATTTTTTTGAGACAGGGTTTTACTGGCCCTGAGCTCACTAGGTAGCCCAGGCAAGCCTCGAACTCAGCAATCCTCCTGCCTCTGCCTCCCGAGTGCTGGGATGACAGGCATGAGCCACCACAGCTGGCATTGTGGTTGGTATGTGGTACTGATTGCTGGTGGGCATGAATCACCATGCCCAGTAGTGTTGTATGTGGTTACTGAGGACTGAACCAGGGACCTTGTGCTTGCTAGGCAGGCGCTGGAACCACTGAGCTAAATCTCTGACCCCGAGATGAAATATTACACTTTTTCTCTTATATGAGAAACACAAAGCATAAATATGCTGCAAAGAGTAAAAGATAGCTAATAGAAAGTAGGAAGATCTTTTTCAAACAGGAAGAACAAGAAGGGAGCAGGAATGAATTTTAAGAGTTGAAACAATGGAAAGAGTTTTTGTTTTTATTCAGTACCAGAGATCACACTCTGGACCATGACACTTGCCAAGCAGACATGGTGGCATTGAGCTAAATCCCTGGTCAGAAACAGAGTTTTTGCAAATGGGAGAGAAAGAAGAGTTGAGGGTGGAGGGTGAAAAGGAAAGAATTAAGATGTGTTATATATATGTACAAACTCCACATGACAAATGTAACCATTATATACTGCAAACTTATAAAAAGAGTATTGCTAGAGGGTTGTGCGTGTTTGTACATGTAGGTACTAAAATAATTTTAATTTAAATGTGCATATTTTCCTACTGTACTCACTTTCTAAATAATGTTTTGTGAGAGAAGTCAAACTTTATGGCTAGTGAAAACAAAAATATTGGCACTGGTCTCATGAAACATTTTTAAATTCTCTCCTCCTTTCCCTTAACCATAATTCAGCCAGTTGCTGCTTGGTCAGTTTAGGGAAGCCTCTCTCTTCTCTATCAGTGGGCTCTCCAAAGTCCAGTCTACCAGTAATTAAGAAGTGCCTGTGCGCTGGGGTGCACCTGCCTTCTCTGTCCAGCCTGCCCGAGCCATCTGGCTTCCTGTGGCCATGCAGTCATGTTCCCATGCTTCCACAGAATGCGTAACATTAACCACTTCAATTTCTATTCCAAGTGTTTATAGGTCTCCACAGTGCCCCAAATAAAAACAAGCTCTATGAAAGTAATGTGGGCACCTGGTTGGGAAACAGCCCCAATCTCCACTATCTTCCCCTCTGTGCATCTCAGTTTCCTCATTGGAAACAACAGATGAGCTAACTAGGCTACAAGACTTCCGCTGTTGCTTATATGTGTTGTTTTAAGCCCCACTTGACACCTAAAAAACCCTACAATCAGTCTAAGTAAGTGATGCCCAAAACTTGCTAAGGGAAGGATAGGAGTGTTTATGGACCCAAAGCTCTGTCCACTACTTCCTTGTAAAATATGGTCATCTCAAATGGCTCCATTTCCATACTATCCAGTATACTTGACACTAGCTACACATGGTTGTATAAACTTAGATCGATTTAAGTTAAAAGTTCAGGGTCCAGAGATTTAGCTCAGTGGTTCCAGCATCTGCCTGGCAAGGGCAAGGTCCTGAGTTCAATCCCTGGTACCACATGTCATAATGTCAGGTGCAGTGGCTTACGCAAGTAATCCCAGCACTTGGGAGGCAGAGGCAGGAGGACTGCTGAGTTTGAGGCTAGCCTGGGCTACACAGTGAGCTAAGGGCCAGCCTGAACTATAGTGAGACCTTGTCTCAGAAAACTAAACAATAAAGTTCTTCACTATTTTAAGTGTCTGATGGTTATGTGTGGTCAACAGCTGCCACAATGGCCAGTGCAGATGATAGGCCATTTCCATGAGCACAGAAAGTTAAAAGTTAGGCTGGAATTCAGTGACTGGTTTCTATGCACCTCCTACTTAGCCTGAAATTGAAGGCATTCAAGTCTGACCCCAGCTCTCTTGTACTGTAATGTTACTCATGGATCCCAGTGAATTTCTTTCCATACCCACCAGATCAGGCTCTATTTCTGTCCCATATAATATGAACATGGTGCCTTTCACAGAGCAGATATGGAACAGTTGAATGGATGGTTAGATGGACAGGTGGAAGGGAGGGTGACATACATTTATGCTGTTATTAGCAAATAATAGAGCAGATAAGGTCTCGTGAAACTTATTAAGTAGGTAAGTAAAAAGGGGAGAATAGATCTTAAGGAAATTTACAAATTGTGAAATAGTAAATATTCAAAGGGAAATGGGGTTTAGGGGTAAATAATGAGAAAAAAAACTGATGGTTAAAAAATAAACAAAGCTGGTGTATATAGTGGCGGGGGGTGGTAGGGTGGGTAGGGAAGGGGAAAAATGAGAATAAGTTGTGTCATACTGGTACTCAATGTGGAGTGTTATTGTGATGTGTATATATAATGTACCAATAAAAAAATGTATTTATGTATTATGGAATACCACTCAGCCATGAAGAAAGATATGTTTGGAGTCATTTTATGGAGATTGATGTCCTTTGAGTTAATAATGTAAATAAAGTTAAAAAAATAAATAGAAATTCAGATAGTGCTAAGTGTGACAGAGATAATGAAAGTGTGCTATTCTATGCTGAATGAAAGTGAGTGAAACTGGAGAAATTATGGGTGTACACTCTAATGATGTACATTTAAACTCAAATCTGAATAATCAGAAAAGCCAACCATATAATGAAGAAACTTTGCTCTTGAAACTACTTTTTCACATTTTAGCAACATCCTTCATTTGTCAGTTTCTGACATGTGGGTCACTGTAAATGTCCAGCTTAGTCATTTTAAAAAATTATCTGAAGGATGCAACAAGGAAGTGTGCAAAAATTAATTTAGGAAAAGAGATTAATATGGACCCTATCAGAGTCGAAGCAGCACTTATTTCTATGATGTTCTCTTCTTTCCCGTAGCTCTGTTCCTGGACCACAAAATGCAGCCCTCAAAGATGCCTTACAAGAGATGAAACTCTTTCAAGACAAAACATTTCTTTCAAGACTAGAAAGAGGTGGCAGACATGAAGTGCTTCGAAATTTTCCTGGAAGCATATACTGGACCTTTAAAAATGGAAGAAGAGTGATACAAACTATTCCTAAACGTCAGGATAATGGAGGTACTCAGACAACTGATCCTTAGGAAACATGGTAATGTGGACTCCAATAATAACCACAGCCACTCCACAACTCTGAGCAAATTGTATGTGGGTATCTGCCTGCATCCGGAGGTCCACTCTGGAGAGATAAACAAGCCATAGGCTTGTAGATGATCAGGTAACTTTGTATCTTGTCCATTTATGTGACCCCTCATGACAACTCCAGCACTCTAAAACCAAGAGTAAGGGAGATAAAATTTGAAAGTATAATTTACATAAGGTTATGCATGTGTGTACATGGGCCAGTGCTTATGCTTTGGGTTGCAGGTTATCTGTTCAATCCATTCTCTGCAAGGCAAGCTTAATTTTGCACTGTTTCTCATCTACTTCAACCAAGAGGTTTAATGGTGAGGCTAGTCTAACATTCTCCCTAGAAATCAATGGTTTTTCTTTGTTATGTTTTTGGAGACTGGGCCTTTTGTGATTAATCCATTTAAACATAGCACTATCGATGGACTGACTAGTCCTCGCATGGGCTCGTGCTGGGAATTTGCCTCTCACCTTTGGCAGTGTTTGCTTGGACTGGTGAGCAACGGAGGGTAATTTTCTCCCATTCTAAATCCTCCTACCTTCACAAAGACACTCATTAATTCTCCCAGATATAAAAAATTTCTTTTGGAGCCGGAAGTTATAGCTCCATCATAGAATTTCCTGCCAAGCTATTCTGATGGATTTCCAGTTACTCTCCTGTTATGGTCATTTATTTTCACTAATCCATATATTCTTTAGATAGGAGTCAAGTTACTTTTACCCAGTAGGTGGACATTGAGTCAGGAATGAACAGCACCAGTATAGGATTGGCAGAGCTCTGACAAGAGCTTTGTATGGACTTAAGGTTTGGAAAAGCCAAGAAAATCTTCATTTTAATGTATGAACCCATATGGGTTAGATCAATGTGAGAGATTGAAGTTAGAGCCCGAAAGATCTCCAGTGCTTAGCATTTCATTCTAGCCACAGTTTTTGATGGTTCTGACCCCTTTTCTCCATACAATTTTTATTCTTATAATGAGGCTGATACTTTTAACAGCTAAACTCCAAAAGAGCGTTGTGTATTCCAACACAGTGCTGAAACCTTACCTCAGCCTCAGGGCTTGCTCCATGGTTGGTGGCACTGGCCCTGCTAGCAGAATGTCACTGTGTTCAGGAAGGAAGGGAAGCCCTACAGGGACGTATGGGGCAGAAGGTTACGGACATCAAAGCCCAGTAGGCTGCACTGATTTTCCTTTCTATACTTCTTTTCATAACCCTGGAAAGAAGAGCCACATGAAGTGTTTCTTTAAACCACTTCTGTCATCCTTATTCAGGCAACTACACAGAGCATGAAATGTCTTCAGATGGGGAAAGAGTCCAAGGAGTCCAGTGTCATACTCAGGTAACAGAAGATAAAAAGTATGTCAGGTTTCTACATCTGTCCCAAATGGTGCTTAGAGGTTTAGGAAAAACTTAGGTTTTGAGTACAGGGAATGGATGAGCAATATTTAAGAGGTATTTTAGTAGCTAGGATTTTTCTAATTGACTTTGAATGAAGCACAAACACCTTTCTAGTGTTTACTGTTGGAAATACTCTGAAAATGTTTCTTTTCTATGTTGGTAAATAAAGTACACCAAACATATTTCTTTGGTGACTGAGATTATATTAGCATTCTGAGTCATATTTAATCATTAATAGGTTAGGAGTCTCAAGCCAAGTGGCAAATAAGTTTTAAAAAAATTCCTTTATCATCAGCACTTTCCATGATTTCTCTTTCTCCTAGAAGTGGAAAGAAGCAAAAATTAACCTGAATGCAAATTTAATAAACTTGTATTCCATAAAAAATCAAAATAAAGTGCCACTCTTGACTTAAAAATGTTAGTGAACTGACTGTAATGGTCTTACCTCTCATTATCTTGGCATTGACTATGAGTCAAACTTAGTTAAATAAAGTTTAAAAAAAAAAAAAAAGAGACGTGGGCCAGGGATTTAGCTCATGTGGTACCCATGCCTACCTTACAGAGTTTAATCCCCAGTTCCTCCAAAAAAAAAAAAAGTGACTTCAGAATGTGATACTAAGTAACAATTTAACCAAATAATCTTAAAAAAGAAGTACAGTTATTGGGGAAATGAGGTCCTAGGAAAGGCTAGCAGAAAGGAAAGAATATCCCTGAATATCAGTGTGTCTCCCAGCTATCAGTCTCTCAGTTTTTCTGGAAGCGCATGGTCTGTCCAACAATTCACATAACAAAATATTTTCCCTAAGCCTGCAGACTCTAAAATCTGACTTAACAGCCAGAACCCTGTAAATATGGTCTTAGCATACTGAGGAGGAAAGAAGAAACACAACATGCCAACACCAGTGCTGCAAAGTTCACATTCACCAACACATGGCCTAGTGTGCACTGTCACTCCACTCTGCCTTGTCTGAATGACTGGGATTTCTGGATACTTCTGTCCACCATCTGAAAGCTAGGTGTGGCACATGCATCGTAAACTGTCGGGTATCAGACTCCATTTCATAATCATAAAACTATTTTTAAATGCTTTGTATATTTCTTAACAAGCAGTATTTTACCCTCTTATAGATTATCTGTTCAACTCTTTGGTTTATATTCATATAACTAATTTCAAATTAAAATATTTTGAGCATCATAAACTCTTCAGTAAATGGAAAGGAATAAAATATGGAGAATTAGGTCCATATAATCCATAATCTTGAAAGGTTATAGCTCAAGGAGAATTTTGACATTCTAAAAATGTAAATTTTTGGTATGTTTTCAACTCGATCTTTTTCATGCATTTAATAGATACACTGGATAAATGAAACCTGATGGTAGAGTGGCATTTATAGTAGAGCCTATGAAAAATAATAATGACGAAGAAGAGCCAGATTTGTCTAGAGCTAATATATAAAGAATTGATTCTAGTGTTAAATAATATGTGAGAAAACACAGGGGAAGAAAGATACAGTAACCAAGCAGGAAGTACAGAGTTTTTCTATTACTGCTTTCTTAAGATAGTCCATTTTTTTTTCATTTCAAAACAGGTGCTACTGGAAAGTTTATCCCTCTGTTTACATTTTACTATGTGAGATACCACCTAACAAACCAAAAACTCTTAGGATGCTTAAAGACAGTGTCACCGGTTTGAATAGCATATTTAATAACAAAACTGTTTACATTATAATAGCTTATAACCATCTTTTTCAATACAAAATACATGGAGATTGTATTTGTCTCCACATTTGACATTTCTCACTTCTATAACATATACATTAAAGTTCCAGATGCTATCTGGCTGACTCTTGCAAAGATTTCTCTACTTTGAGTGGGATCTGTTAGCGATGAATCAGTAATGCAGACATTATTTTTAAAATTAAGCAAATGAATTTGTTCTTCCATTCTCTAGAGATATCCTTTGTCTAGAATCACACTTATAAATAAGTCAGTAGATTTTTACTTCCACACCTTGACAATCCCATCTCTAGAAGCAGTCACGATGAAGCCCTGTGTTGTCTGGAAGGTAGCAACATCTGTGATGATGTCATGATGTCCCACAGGCAAAGACTCTGGGCCCCTCCGAGGAGTATCATCGCTTGGTCCTACTTTCTGTTTGTTCTGAATTTCCTGTTGGATAGTTAGAAGTCAAAGAGAATGTCAAATTAAATCTGTATAACATTCTACTTTTATTTTTTTTTTTTTTTGAGACAGGGTCTCGCTTTGTAGTTCAGGCTGGCCCTGAGCTCACTATGGTGCTCAGGCAAGCCGCCGCGAACTCAGCAATCCTCCTGTCTCTGCCTCTTAAGTGCTGGGATGACAGGCGTGAGCCACCATGCCTGGCACTGTGGTATGTGGTATTGATTGTTGGTGGGTGTGAGTCTCTATGCCCAGCATTATATGTGGTTACCGGGGATCGAACTCAGGGCCTTGTGCTTGTGAGGCAGGTGCTGGAACCACTGAGCTAACCCTCCGGCCCAACATTCTACTTCTTATCAGTGTTCTTCCTTCTAGGATATACTGTTGCTCTGAAGTTAACGTTTCATGTAAAGTAATCAGGTTTTCACAGATAGCTGAGTGAAGAGTCAAATCCATTGGTTCAAAATAACATCTACATTTCCAGTCACTGAGTCACTTCAGTAACCACTTACAAATATGCAACACTTACACATGGCCAGTATTATGTGCATATTAAATCTTATATCATTCCCTTTTTTCCTTCGTGTTAATATCAGATGTTCTAGCCATTTCTAAAGCTTAGCTTAGGAGCTACTTTTATGGAGACTTATTTTTGCCAGACCAAAAAAAAAAAAAAAAACGACTTAAAAATTTCAAATGTCACTTGGGAGGCAGAGACAGGAGGATTGCTGAGTTTGAGGCTTGCCTAGGCTACACAGTGAGCTCAGAGCCAGCCTAAACTACAAAGCGAGACCTTGTCTCAAAAAAAAAAAAAAAAAAAAAAAATTTCAAATGTGACAAGAATACAAGTTCTACAGTCCCTAAAGCTGTGCCCAAATGTTAGTTTTCTGTTTACTGGATCTGTGACCTTGGACTAATAACAACTTGCCCGTGACTAATTTTGTTTGTTAAAGGAAAATACAAGTTCTTTTATATACATTTCTTAGCCCTTAATTTTTAGAATCACATATTTATGTGTATATTCTTTATTCTTAAATTCAAAGGACTATTTCCAGTCTGGACCAAAGTCATTTTTTTTTTTTGCTTTTGAGACAGGGTCTCGCTTTGTAGTTCAGGCTGGCCCTGAGCTCACTATGGTGCCCAGGCAAGCCGCTGCGAACTCAGCAATCCTCCTGTCTCTGCCTCCTGACTGCTGGGATTACAGGCATGAGCCACCATGTCCAGCATTGTGGTATGCGGTGTTGATTGTTGGTGGGTGTGAGTCTCCATGCCCAGCATCGTTATGTGGTTACCGGGGATCGAACTCAGGAACTTGCGCTTACGAGGCAGGTGCTAGAACCACTGAGCTAACCCTCCTGCCCCCAAAGTCATTTTTGTATACACAGGTAGAAAGAAACACAAAGTGTATAATACCTGGACAACCTCGGTGCCTTCTATTATTTTTCTATAGTAGGAGACAGATGGGGAACTAGTACTTCCTGCCACAATATATGATCTTTCTGGGTAAGCCAAGTCCCAAAACCTAGGGAGGAGAAAATAAAGGCTGATAATCTCTATTGGATAACGGGCACAATTCAATACTGGCATTCATTAACACATTGTTTCATTTGCATTATGAAAAAACATGTTTCTAAAACCAATAGCATTAACATTAATTATAAGTAAACTGTATTGACAGTTGTCCTTGCGAGATGTTGATTTTCAGCAATATAATAACACTTCTAAACCAAAACATCTATGTTTTAAATATCATGTATTTGAGATACTACACCTTATTTTCATGTCTGAGCCAGCTGTTAGTAGGATAGGATTCCCATCTGCAGGACTGCAGTAGATACCATGGACACTGTGAGGAGAAGGCTTGAAAAAAAGAAAAATGGAGTCAAATAAGAGATATCAGTGACCCTATAATGACAGTGCCACTTCCAGAGACAAGTTAGCTCTCTATAGTTTTATAAGCTCCTGGTTAGCTGAAAAACTAAGATACACTGGGACTTTAAAATATAGTTGCTTCTATCACTCTGAACAGAGGGGTATAGCCTGTTTAGCTTCCTGAAATTTTCACTTTGGGACCATCCTAAGCATGAACCCAATTAAAGAATAAAATCTGCTGTATCTTTTGCCCCAACAAAGTCCTCTTGGCAATATGGCTATTAAAAACAAAAGTATAGGTGCTCCTCTACTTATCTTGGAGTTATATCCCATTAAACACATTGTGAGTTGAAAATTAACTTAATATGCCTAACCTAGAGGATCAGTTTTTTTTAAAATTTTCTTTCTGTATCATATTTATTCCTTCCCCTCATCACATTCCCACACCAAGTTTCCTATAGAAATATTCCACTCTATAAAAGCTGTCCTACTTTCTAGAACTCATTTGCATCTACAGATGTTCATGCCAAAGAGAAGATCCGGGAATTGTCTATCTGTGATCTATTGATTTACTTATTAGTATATCCTCCAGGTGTCTCCATTTGCACCTAAATGGATAGATCTTGTCATTATCTATGGCAGAGTAATACTCCACTTTGCAAAAAAAACACATCTTCTTTATCCACTCTCCAGTTGATGGACATTTGGGTTGTTTCCAAGATTGAGCTATCACGAACTGAGCTGCTATGAACAAGGGTGTACATCTGTCTTTCCAATGTGAGTTTTTAAATTCTTTTGGGTATATGAGGATCAGTTCTTTACCAGTGTGATACAACAAGGAGGTAGGGCTCAGTACCACTGCCCAACATCACAAGAGTATCATAACACATAATGCTAGCCTGGAAAAAGACCAAAGTAAAAAGTACTGTTTTTAGTGAATGCATATCATTTGCGCTACCATCATAATGTCAAAAAAGGGTAAGTGAGACCATCTTAAGTCAGGGCTCTCTATGTATGTAAAGAGGTTATATTCCATTCTTTAATCACCTAAACTTCAATCCAGCTTTACCAGATTAACTCAGATCTATCACAGTTTCAAAGAAATATCATAAGCCTTATGGAGTTAGCAATTAAAACATTCAATGAAGCAGACAGTTGCAAGCTTAGGGAATTAGAAAACACACATGAAGCTATGGCCACAGGATACTTGATGTTATTAAAAACCCAAATTTAAACATAACCCAAAAGCCCAAGAGAGAACTTGTTTGCTAAAATGCCTGAATATGCTTACGATGCAGACAGTATTATCATCTATTACAGGAAAAACTGAAGACAAACCTGTAACTCAGAAAGTGGTGGTGCGCTGCTTGCCCAGAGTGTAAATCTCCTGTCACCAGTCTCCATGTCCCACATGGATACTTCATTATTGCCCTGAACAGCTAAGAGAAAGAAAGTCCAGAACTATTAAACAAGAAGAACTCACTTGCACAGCTTTTACATCTTGGTAGACAATACAAGTCAGCTCGTCTCATTTCCATTTTCCCACCTTGTAAGAAATGTTGAGTTTCTCTATTACTTGGAATGAGATACCATTAGAAAGTATTCAGCAGGAGAATAAAACAACCTTAAGGGACACACAGAGAAGCAGGCAGTTGAGGCTATTAAATTAAAAGAAACAGGAGATCACAGTGTAGACCAGGAGGCAATGAGGCTTTGGAATGGTAAAATGTAGTCAAATCCTGGATCTATTTTGAGAAAGCTGCCAGGGCTGGCTGGTGGACTAGAGGTGGGAGGAAAAACTATGATCAAGGGCTATGCCAGACTTCTGCTGAGTACCCAGCACAGTCTCACTTCCTGACAGGATCCCATAGGAACAGCAGGTTTGTCTCAGAGCATGAGATGTGGTGGGGACCCTCAGAGAAAAAAATCAGGTCTTCAGTTTGGACACAGCAAGTTTACAACGGCTACTGGAAATCTTGAGGGAGGAAATTTTTTAGCATAGAGAGATAAAAACCTGAAAACATGTGGTATCAAAGCATGGGCCTGGATAAATCACTCACAGAGCCTGTGTAGCAGGACAAGAGGTTAAGATCAAAGATTCTGAGGGAGACCACAATTTAAAAGTCAGCAAGAAAAACCAGTAGGTCCAGAAGCAGAAATGGAGTAGCAGTTTTAACAAAATAGGGAAAACCAGAGAAAGCACAGAAATAAAATGAGTGGTAGACAGGATTGGAGGGTAGTGACAGGGACAAAGGAGACTGTTTTTAAACATAATGAGATGACAGTAAAATATCCATAATCAGAATGCAATCAAACATTTGGCTCATATGCAAAATTAAAGCTAAAAACATGAGTCTTAGCAACAGGGCATAACACAGTTTCATGCCACTTCCCTAGGTCAAGAAAGCCAGTCCTCCATCTTACCTGCAATCACCCAAGACTGGTACAGCGGGTGCATAGACAGGCGCCTGATTCGAGCCCTGGAAGGATGACAGTGACTAGAAATCGGCAACTGGAACCTCATGTCCCAACAAGCCATAGTACCACTGCTTGTACCTTAAAGAATAAAAGCACAAAAGGTTATATCTAATGATCAAAGCACCTTAGGCTCCGTTTATACAGGGTTGTACTAATGTATTTTAAAACTGCCTTTGTTGCTTAGAAAAAAGCTTTGTTTTCATAAAGATGTCTCTCCAGTTTCAAAAAGCACCACCACATGTTGTTAATTAACCAATATAAAGTGCTTATCATAATGCCATTATATTTCTAATGAATGTAAATTCAAAATGAATAATTCATTAATTATTTACATCATAATTAACAGCCAAAGGCACCCAGAAAACCAAAAGCTCTAGAGAAGACATAAACTGCACTTGGTGAGTCAAAATGTTCAGACAGCCTTAAGTAACAGATACTTCACTGATAACCCAAAGACTGAGTTAAGAGTTCAGACTGGTGGCAGCTTTTGAAGCTTTCACCAGATTTTGAGTATTTCCCCATGTACACTTTTCTCTAATGCACTCTGGAGATAGGTTTGGGTGTCCAGCGCCTCAGAGCATCTGCTCAGAGCAGCTTAAACCTGGAGAAGTAGATACTCCTCATCTTAAAAGAATAATGCCTGCTCCAATGCTGAGCAACTGGTCACGACAGAGCACATTCACCATCCAGTTTCCAGTCCCAGTGCAGAGATGGTGCTTAGTGGACAATGATCAACTGGGTCCTTCTGCATGTCAGCCTGTCCTACTCCAGGACGACTCAAGCAGGTATAACCAGCTGCCAGGGAGCATCACTGTTTTGTGCTAATCTGGTAGGTATTAATATCTACTGTGCTAGATGGACCACTGCAAGTTCTGTATCTTTGTAGTTTATTTACACAGAGGACAAAAACATGATTCCACATAAACTATAAAACAGGAAAAGACAGTAGTTAATGATATCACAAATATGCAAATATAAGGGGATCTAGAAACTAAATTCAGGCACAGATGATTATAATTCTTCTGAAAGGGGAATATTAATATGTGGTGGCTTTTCAAGGGTAGGTTTAAAGCATTATGAGGGAAAGGGTAATACTGAAAACAGGAAAAGGAGGGGAAGATGGATGAGAAAAGGGTTGACGTGGATCACAGGCTCAAAGGCTCTTAGGAGGAATAAACTTTAGTGATCTGTTGCACAGAATGGCTACTGTATTTAAATAATGCATTGTGTATTCTAAGATTGCTAAAAATTTTAAATGTTTTCATCACAAACATGATATAAGCATGTGGGTTAACAGAACAGAAGAAGCAGAAACAGCTTCAGGCACATACAGCTATTTGATCTTCAACAAAGAAGCCAAAAGCATACACTGGAGGAAAGAAAGCCTCTGTAATAAATAATACTAGGGAAAAGTGCAGAAGACTCAGTCTAGACCTATATCCCTCACCATGTACTAAACTATAATAAGAATGGATGAAAAGTATGCCTGTTAGACAGGACTCCTCACGAGACCATCCTGTGAGACTCAGGACCGGAATCTCCATCTAAGCAGTAAGGTATGTACTGGCACTAGGACCTGGGCAAGGCCTGTGCTGAGTGGCTCTGCCCCACCTGAATAGTGCTTACATGCTGACTTTTCACAAGGCCATCCTGTGAGACACAGGCCTGGAAACTCCATCTAGGCAGTAAGGTATGGAGTAGCAGTGTGACCTGGACTTGGGCTAGGCCTGTGCTGAGGGGCTCTGCCCCACCCGAACAGTGCCTACACACTGACCTCTCATGGGACCATCGCCCAAGACTCAGGCCCCAAATCTCCATCTACACAGTTAAGGGCTGGGTTGTCCTGGGACTTACGCAAAGGTCTAAGGACCAGTGATATCAGGAAGACAATCTAGGAAAAGATCAATTCTTAAGGGTTCTATTAGCAAGAAAGACACTTGGAAGAAGCAGTTTATAAGCATTAAATTAAACCAGAAATTAAACCAAAAATACTAACAACAGCAAAACAAATAAAAATGAGAAACCCAAATAAGAGCCAAACCCAGAATTCCCAATCTCCAAAGGAAATTAGGGACCAAAGACACTGAGCACCCTGAAACACAACCACCTGGGCTCCCTGAGCTAGGAACAAAAGAGGATCTAGAAAAAATGAAGTTGGAAATAATCTCTCTGATAACAGCAAAGATGATGATCAGGGTGAATGACACAAATTAAAAACAGGAACATGATGGAATTCAATACACAGATTCAAACAAATTCAAGAGATTAAAAATTCCACTGAAAGCTTATGGAGTAGGGCTGGTGAATCTAAAGAGAATTTCAGACATAGAAGACAGGACTGTGTTAGTGATCAGGAAAAGATTTCTTAAAAATAGTAAGGGACCATGAGAAATCAATCTAGCAGCTGCTAGAAGATGCAAAGAAAAACAACTTAAGACTGATTGGAGTCAACAAAGAAACAGGAGAGAGTGCAAATGACATAAAACAAAAACAAAAAAACTTCACACATGCAATGGCAGAAAACTTTACAAGCAAGAGAAAATAATTTGACATACAGATAAGTGAGGCATACAGGACTAATTGTCATGAAAAAAATCCACACCTAGGTATCTAATAGTCACAATATCACAATCTCAACAGAAGAACAAAAATATTGAAAGCGTTTAGAGAAAAGAAAGATCATATACAAAGGAATGTCCTTCAGAATTACAGCAGACTTTTCAACACAAACCCTCAAATCATGGACAGCCTGGAGGGAAATATTTCAACCCCTAAAAGAAAACAATCACCAACCTAGACTGGTGTATCCTGTAAACCTATCCTTCAAAATCGATGGGGAAATAAGATATTTCCAGACCAAGAACACCTGAGAAATTTCATTAAAACTAAACCTGAATAACAAAAAATTCTAAACAATATTCTATAAAAAGGCAGTGAAGCTCACAACTCCATGAGGCCTAACAGAATGAAGCCACTAGGAAAGACAAGAAATTAAAAGGCAGGGGGGAAAATAATAAAAGAACCAAGTACAGATGGTTACCATGATAAGTACAAGTCAACACGTATTAGTGATAACCATCGATGTTAATGGCCTCAACCCACCAATTAAAAGAAACACATTGGCAGAATAGATCAAGAAGCAAGATTTAACAATATGCTATATTCAAGAAACACACCTAATTCAGAAAGAAACTCATAGTCTGAAAATAGAGATGGAAAACAATTCTTTATGCAACAAGAAACTGCAAAAAAGCAGGAGTGACTATTTTATTTGCAGGCTAGATTTCCAACCAAAACTAATTAAGAGAGACAAAGAAGGTCACTACACTCTTGTACAGGAACAATCCAAGAGGAAAAGGTGACAATCATATATATGCACCAAATGTTAGCATACCCAACTATATAAAACAAATATCCATGGATATAAGCCAAAAAAATTATTCATACTATAGTAGTGGGGGACCTCAACACCCAGCTGTCACAAACAGATCAACTAGAGAAAAAAATAAATACTAGAGCTCAACCAAACTTTTGAAGAAATGGACCTAATAGATGTCTATAGAGTCCATCCCACAAAAGCAGAATATACATTCTTCTCAGCTGCACAGGGGTCATTCTCCAAAATGCTGGTTCATAGAACTTAAAAGTAAATGCAAAGGAACTGAAGTTTTCCCCGCATATTACCAGACCATAATGCTCTAAAGTTGGAAATCAATAGCAAGAACTTCATAAACACTCTCCTGAATAACAAATGGGTTGTGGACAAAATTAAAGAGGAAATTAGACAGTTCCTACAATTAAACAATAATGCCAGTAAAATATCCAGGAATCTATAGAACACAATGAAAGCAGTGCTACACAGAAAATTCAGGAAAAAAAGAACAAGCTCAAAATAAACAACTTAATGCTGAATCTCAAGCTTCTAGAAAAAGAAAAGACAAACCCAAACTTCATACAAGAGAGGAAATTATAAGGATCACAGGAGATATAAATGAAATGGAGATTAAGAAAATGATACAAAAAAAATCAATGAATTGAACAATTCGTTCTTCGAAAGAATAAACAAAACTGACAAAACCTGAACTAATCTTATCAAAAACTAAAGGAAGGAAAAGGCCCAAATCCACACAATTATGAATGAAAAGGGTAAAATCACAACAGATCCAGCAGAAATCCAGAGGAAATCAACACCTACTTCAAAAACTTGCACTCCAATAAGATGGAAAACACAGAAATGGACAGATTCCTAGACATACATGAAATCCCACAGTTGAAGAAGATATAAAAATGCTAAACACCCCAATATCTATATGTGAAATTGAAAATGTATTTAAAAACCTACCAACAAAGAAAAGTCCTGGTCCTGATGGCTTCACTGCTGAATTCTATAAAAATTTAGAGAAGAGCTAATGCCAATACTTTCAAACTCTTTAATGAAACTGAAAGGGACACAAGACTCCCAAATTCATTCCTCAAAGCAACTATTACCTTGATTCCAAAAGCAGAGAAAGAGCAAAAAAGACAGGCCAATCTCACTAATAAATATAGATGCAAAATCCTCCATAAGGAGGATTGGCAAACAGAATACAGAAGATCATCAAGATCATATACGCTGACCAAGTTGGATTCATCCCCCAGGATGCAAGGATGGTGCCATAAACATAATCAATAAATGTAATACACTATATTAACTCCAGACATACTAAGTCACCTACATCTTTGACAAAGGAGCCGAACACCCTCAATGGAGGAAAGATAGCCTCTTTAATAAATGGTGCTGAAAAACTGGATTTCAATATGCCAAAAACTAAGGATAGATCCATCTTTCACCATGCACCAAAATACAATCAAAGTGGATTAGAGACCTAAATATTAAAACAGAAACACTAAAGCTGCTGCAAACACGTTAGGTAAAACTCTTGGAGACATTGGTTTAGGAAGACTTTATGAACAAAATCACAGAAGCATGGGAACTAGCAGAAAGAATCAACAACTGAGATCTCATCTTATTAAAAAGATTCTGCACAGCAAGAGAAACTACCAACAGAGAAAAAGACAACCTACAGTGTGGGAAAAAAATTTTTATCAGCTGTTTCTCACACAAAGGATTACTATCTAGAATACAAAAGAACTTAAAAAAATCATCTCCTCCAAGTTTAAAGACCCAATCCAAAAATGGGCATCTGAAATGCGCAGACATTTTTCAGATGAAGTAAAGGCAGTAAAGAAACATGAAAAACTGTTCAACATCACTAGTCTTTTGAGAGATGCAGATGGAAACAACACTGAGATAATGGCTGTTATCATGAATCAACCAATAACAAAGGCTAGCAGGGCTGTGGGAAAAAAAGGAACACTTCTCCACTGCTGGTGGGAATGTAGACTGGTGCAACCACTGTGGAAATCAGTGTGTAGATTCCTTAAAAAAAAAAAACTAGGACTTGAGGTCACATCTGACCCTATTTTCCTGCTAGATACATACAAGAAAGAAAAGAACCATACCACAGTGACATATATGCAATCATGTTTACACCAGCTCAGTTTCTGATAGCCAAATCTTGGAAACAGCCCAAATGTCCACTAATGGGGGGAGACTGGATAAAGAAGATGTGGTTTTTTAAAAAAATAGACTATTGCCCATAAAGAATGATAAATTTGAGTCATTTATACTCAACTGGACATACCTTGAGTACATACTCATAAGTGAAGTAAACAAAACACACTTGTGTAAATACCATATCATTCTCTAGTATGAGAAACTAAAGGAGTAAATGAGGTCCAGAACATATAGATATTGTGAAAAAGCAAGAAAATGTTCAAAGGGAAAAGGAAAAGTGGGAACAGGAGGAAAATAAAGAAGGGAAAGAAAAAATTTGATAGTAAAAACAAAAAATGGAAACAAAGCTTATGTATATAGGGGGTGGGAGTGGTAGGAAGGGCAGGGGAAAGGGAAAAAATGAAAATCAAGATATGTTAGGTACAGGCACAAATTTTAAATGTTAAAAGTGATCACAATGTATATGTAAAGTATATCAATAAACTCAATGAAAAAAAACAGGTATCTTATGGAAGATAAAATAGGTACAAATTTTGAAGACAGAGGTATAGGGAAGGACTTTCTTAACAGAACCCCAATGGCACAAGAAATAATACCAAGAATCAGCAAATGGGATCCTATCAAATTCAAAAGCTTCTGCATAGCAAAGGAAACAGTCCATAGAGTAAAGATTACAATCTACAGGGTGGGGGAAAAATTGCCAGCTATACAGAGAATTAACATCTAGAATATAGAAAGAACTCAAAAATATCAGACTCCTCAAAACAAAAGACCCAATTAATAAATGGGCAACCAAAATGAATACTTTTTAGGATAATTACAAATGCCTGATGAATATATATAAAATATTAAGCACAACTGATCAGAGAAATTCAAGTTAAAAGTATAATGACATACCATCTTACCTCAGGAAAAATTGGTATCAGAAAATCTAGTAATATCAAATGTTGGTGATGATGTAGAGAAAAAGGAACTTTTCTATACTGTTGGTGGGAATGTAAACTAATACAGACATTGTAGAAATTAGTGTGCAGACTCCTCAAAGAATTAAAAATAGAAATTGCATTTGACCCAGCTATAGCCCTTCTAGGTATCTTCCTCTAAAAAGTTAAAATCATATTACAGGGATGCATGCATACTTATGCTTACAGTACCAAAATTTATAAAAGCTAGATCTTGGAAATAGATGAACAGATACAGAAAATGTAGTATGTATGTACAATGGAGTACTACACTGAAATAAGATATTTTTGAGGCATTCATGGGTAAATGGATATAACATGTTAAATGAAATAAGTCAGACACATAAGCTCAAATACCATATGGTTTCTCATATAATAAATACTATATCTATATATACAAATACCAAAATAGAAGAGAGATAAACAGGAAGTAGGGAGTTCAAATACTTCCCCAAATACATTTTCTGTTATTTCAAAACATACTTCAATATATATGCTAATTTGCTTAATTTATACTATTAGTTTATCTTAGTACACCGAAAAAAAGTTTTGCGTTATTATTGATTTTTTTGGAAAGAATCTTTGTACTTTATGTCTTTACTCTGGGTAACTACTTTGAAGGTAACTATAGGCAATGTATTAATACACAATACATTAACCACTCTAATTTTCTTCCTACGCTGTTAGGAAATCTGGTTTTATTTTTTCATTAAATAAAAGAACTAGCTCCTCAACTAAAATATTCTTATGTTACAGTCAGGGAAGATTACAAAAGTTCTCAATTAGTGTTTTTAATGCAAAGCAGTACAATAAATGAGAAATAAGTTAAAAATACTGTGTAAGGTGATGGACTTGATAAATGCCTGATTTCATAATTCTAAAATCTAAACATATATTGAAATATCATACTGCTTCCCATAAATACACCTATACACATTTATTATTTGTCAATGAAAATTAGATCATGAGCAATCTCATTTGTGGGTATATATCCTGCAATGTTATTTCCTTACAAAAGTCTATCTCCAAATTTTTCCATATTTTACTCATAAAAAGTAAATACAGAAAAACCCAACTATCCATCAACTGAAAAATACATACTCAAGTCATCCATAAAGTGAAATATTACTCAAGAATAAATTAAAAACTTCTCATGTATGTTAGCCATATAGAAAAGTCTCATGAGTTTTATGCTTAGTGAAGAAAGGTGTATACTACATGATTCTAACTAGAAGACATTCTGGAAAGGGCTAAAACCAAGGAAATAAATAAGATAAGTAGTTTTGTTAGGGTCAGGAGGAGGGGACTCAATGAAAAGATATATGAGAAAAAGATGGCAATGTTTGTGTACTGTTTATGGTGAGGGTCATAATATTATACATATTTTTCAGAATTCAAATACATAATTAAACATTTTTTAAAAAACTACCAATAATAAAACAGAAGAAAGAAGTAATCAAGATCACATGCATCAATTTTCAAAGGGGTAGGAAAAAGTGAGATTCCACTGTTTGCTCTTCTGTAATACCATGTACTGACAGGTGCTTTTTTTTTTAATTGAATTCCTTATTGGTATAATTTATATACATCTCAAAATCCATATAACATTGGGAAATTTGTACCAGTATATGCCACAAGTTAATTCTCATTTTTACCCATATCCCTACCCCCTCCCCCTTCCCCCCTTTATACATGCTCTTTTATTGTCTTTCTGTATCATATTTATTCCTTCCCCTCATCATATTCCCACACCAAGTTTCCTATAGAAATATTCCACTCTATAAAAGCTGTCCTACTTTCTAGAACTCATTTGCATCTACAGGTGTTCATGCCAAAGAGAAGATCCGGAAATTGTCTATCTGTGATCTATTGATTTCACTTATTAGCATATCCTCCATATGTCTCCATTTGCACCTAAATGGATCGATCTTGTCATTCTTTATGACAGAGTAATACTCCATTTTGTAAAAAAACCACATCTTCTTTATCCACTCTCCAGTTGATGGACATTTGGGTTGTTTCCAAGATTGAGCTACCATGAACTGAGCTGCTGTGAACAAGGGTGTACATCTGTCTATCCAATGTGAGTTTTTAAATTCTTTTGGGTATATTCCTAGCAGCAGGGTCAAATGGGACCCGTAGTCCTAGTTTTCTGAGAAATCTCCACACAGATCTCCACAATGGTTGCACAAGTCTGCAATCCCACCAACAGTGTAGAAGGGTTCCTTTCTCCCCACAGCCACGCCAGCATTTATCGTTGGTTGACTTTGTGATCGCAGCCATTCTTTGTGGAGTGAGGTGGAATCTCAATGTTGT
>PVIC010026774.1:0-24248 GCA_004025085.1 Thryonomys swinderianus
CTAGAACCACTGAGCTAAATCTCCAGCCCCTTTCCCTCCTTTCTTTCTTTCTCTTTTTTATATTTTTTAAACTAATCTTTAGTGAAACATTTAATGAAAATGAATTTAGTGAAATTAATTCAATTTAATTTAATGAAAAAAAGTAATTTTTTTGTGTGTGACAGAGTCTCCCTTTGTAGTCCAGGCTGTCCTCAAACTCACAGCAATCTTCCTGCCTCAGCCTTGAGTGCTGGGATTACCGATATGTACCACCACACCTATCTGGGAAAAGGAATTTATATACAAAAATATTTTCCATTTCCCTATAGTCATGCCAATTGTTATATAAAATAAGTGCAATTATACTTATCTGTCAAAATACGCAAGGAATATACTTTTGTTCTATTTAGAGATTATGCTCTATAAATGTCTTATTTAAATAAAATCATGCTTTCTAAAAGGAAAGTTGTTCTTAATAATAGTTTTGTAACCAGTAAAGGTATTAAAAATGTATGTTTAAAATGGGTATACCTTTAGAATTTTGGTAATGCTTTGGCATTTTCTTGGGAAAAACTTCACTTTTGCAAACTTCATGTGAAGAAATTATTTTAATATAGCAGCTGCTGCCGGACGTGGTAGCTCACGCCTATAATCCCAGCACTCAGGATGCAGAGGCAGGAGGCTTGCTAAATTTGAGGCTTACCTGGACTATATAGTGAACTCAGGACCAGCCTGAACTACAAAGCGAGACCCTGTCTCAAAAAAACAAGGGCCAGAGATTTAGCTCAGTGGTTCCAGTGCCTGCCTCACAAGTGCAAGGTCCCCAGTAACCACATACAATGCTGGGCATGGTGATTCACCCACCAGCAATCAATACCACATACCACAGTGTTGGGCATGGTGCCTCACACCTGTAAACCCAGTAGAGACAGGAGGATTGCTGAGTTCAAGGCTTGCCTGGCTACATAGTGAGCTCAGGGCCAGCCTGAACTATAAAGAAAGACCCTGTCTCAAAAAAACAAAACAAAACAAAAATAGCAGCTGCTGACTCTTTAGAAATCCACTATCCTTTAATTTTCTTGATCTTTTGCTGAAAATAGGATAAGGAAAGGAATTAGTCTGTTCTCCATATTCTGAAGAGGAACATGAGTAAGAGCAAAGTGTCTAATGGGTAATTACAGACATAAAATTAAATAAATTAAATTTTATACAGAAATGAAGGCTTTATGTTGGTCATTTTTTAAAAGGGCCATTGTAATCATAAATAACATCATGGTGAATTTAATCTAGCATTTAAATTTGAATTCATAAATCTGGGTTGCTTCTAATATTGTCCCATTTAATATGATATGCCTAAATTAGTTGTGATATTTTATGAATTTTAAAGGTTATTTTGCTGTCTACTTGATTATTTTCTGAAGCAATTTTTAAATCAAAGTATTAAATAAATACTGTTATTTTAAAAAATTCAGACTCTATAGAGAGTTACAAGGTAGTTTCTGTAATCCTGCCACTACTATTTTGATGTATGTATCTGTAAACATATTCTTTTTATAAAAATGGAATCATAGATAACTACTGTTTTATAAATTGATTTTTTAAAATTTGTCATTACATGATGAGTAACTTTAATGTCAATAAACAGTTTCACATTGTGATATTTCTAAATGACTTTGTCATATTCCATTGTTATTTATTATATACTCAACTATTAAACATCTACAGTATACTAAACATGGTCCTAAGCATTGAGTACACAGGCCTATCCTCACGGTCCCTACCCTCAGTTGGGCTTTCAGTCTCATGAAAGAGACAAATTTTAATAACCATAAAGTAAAAATATAATTACAGTTCTGTGTAGCAAAAGCCAGGGTGCTCTGAGCCATCTATAGAAGTTACTGATCCTGGGAAAGTCAGAAACTTTTTGTTGATTCTTGCTGTTATTTCATGTACTATTGCAGTTCTATATAGAAAGACATTACCTACACTTTGTCTTTAAGAGTTTTACGTATTTTAACTTCCAGAAGATTGTTTTAATATTTAGATCTTTTTTTTTTTTTTTTTGCTTTTTGAGACAGAGTCTTGCTTTGTAGTTCAGGCTGGCCCTGAGCTCACTATGGTGCCCAGGCAAGGCGCCGCGAACTCAGCAATCCTCCTGTCTCTGCCTCCCGAGTGCTGGGATTACAGGCGTGAGCCACCACATCCGGCATTGTGGTATGCGGTATTGATTGTTGGTGGGCATGAGTCTCTACACCCAGCATTGTATGTGGTTACCGGGGATCGAACTCAGGACCTTGCGCTTGCAAGGCAGGTGCCAGAACCACTGAGCTAACCCTCTGGCCCAATATTTAGATCTTTGATCTATTTTTGTTTTAGTTTAGTACCTGGTGAGTGCTGTGGATCTGGATTCAATCTTCTCCATGTGAACAGCCAGTTTCTAGCACCATTTGTTAAAGAGGCTATCTTTTCTCCTGCATTATTTTTGGCCCTGTGTCAAAGATCAGCTAGCCACGTTACATGTGCCTGGGATTGTTCTGCATTCTCTGTTCTGTGCCATCAGGCGGAGTCCTGTGCAAGTGGGACAGGCTTGAGTTTTTCCCAGGATCGCCACCACCTCGAAGTAGTCCCAGGTCATACACACCCCTCTCCTGAGACTGTGCAGGTCTCTGCAGCCATGACTCAGTTGCAATCAAGCATGGCATCAGTCCTGGTGGCCAAGGGTATAATCCTAACACCTGTCCCCAGCTTCAGGCAGCACAGCTATTACCTGGTTCAGATATGAGGCTCCAGGCCTTCTATAGAGCCAGGCAAATACCTGTGCCCAGATAGGATATGTCACTGCTGGCTGTGGCAAGGGTAGCTTGAAGGACCCTGGCACTAGGAGGTTTGACCCAGCTTAACATCTGACCAGGTGGGCAAGGGACTGCCTTCACTAACACCATCCCAGGCTCAGGCAGCAGAGTATGGAGCAAGACTCAAGCACTGAGGTAGGTTAGGGTGGCACACTTAGGACTATACCCTTGTGAAAGCTAGCACTGGTCAGACCTTAACAGTCCCTATGCTCTTGGGACAGTCCTGGTGCCAGGGGTAGTCTAATGGTCCTAGCCAGTCAGCATCTTATTCCAGCCAACATCAGCTGTGGCTGCAACAAATAGCCCATAGCAATGTGGGCTTTGTCTCTGCGCAAAGCTCTGCTGATTTCAGAGGGCTGTGGGTCTGGGCAGTGACACCTGCTGGCCTAACTGGCAGCCAATGTGCAGCAGAGGATCCTGGGGCTGGTAGATGTACAGTGATTCTATCCAGAGAAGGGCACAGGTCCACAGTGCCTGACCTCGGGTTGGTCTGGGCCTATCCTGGCCCCAGGCAGATGCTTGCTGGATTCATTCCAAACAATATACCTTCAGTGTATTAGGGACAAACCTGGGCTTGGATTGCCCTCAAATGCTGAGAGAGTGGGGCACACCAACAGACTTCTGGCAAATCAGGGCCTGTGCTCTCTGGCAGAAACAATAGCTATGACTGCAGATCTGCTGTCTGCTGGCTTATAGTTTCTGCTGACTGCAGGCTGCTGGCTTATAGTTTCTGGGAGCCTAGTCACAAACTAGGCCTGATTAGGAAGACTAATAAGTAATTAATCCTCCAGTGCCTCCACATCACATACCAACAAGCCTCAGGGCTTCAGCAAACTGATCTCACTGATAGTCAAAATAAAGTTCTGGGAACTAACCAGATAGCACTCAGTATGGAAGAATTCTCAAAGCATTTAAAATAACTCTCTTAAGAAAACTCCACAGGTTTGAAGAAAACAGATATGTTTCAGTCCTCTAGTACAGAAACTTGAAGGGATGGAAACAGTTTTTTTTAAATAAAATTCCTTTTGTACTCTGGTTTCTCTTTGGATTGTATAAATCTTTCGCCTTTTCATAAAATTCCTTCTTTTGTTTGTTTTTTAGGATGGTTTTCCTGTGTATCCCAGGCTGGCCATGAACTCATTCTCCTGCTTCAGGCTCCTGAGTGCTGGGATTATAGGCATGTGCCACCACACTCAGCTCTAAAAATCAAATTCTTGAGTTGAAAAATACACTCAGTGAAATTAAAAGCACAGTAAAAGGTGTCAATTGCAGGGCTAGAGATTTGGCTCAGTGGTTCCAGCACCTGCCTCACAAGCGCAATGGTCCTGAGTTCGATCTCTGGTAACCCTATACAGTGCTGGGTGTGGTGATTTCACGCCCACCAACCACATACCACAGTGCCGGGCGTGGTGGCTCACGCCTGTAATCCCAGCACTCAGAGGCAGAGGCAGGAGGATTGCTGAGTTCGAGGCTTACCTGGGCTACATAGTGAGCTCAGGGCCAGCCTGAAATACAAAGTGAGACCCTGTCTCAAAAATAAAAGGTGTCAATTGCAGGATAGACTAAGCAGAGTAAGGAACTAGAGAAGTCAGTATATGGAAATTCAGTCAGGAGAAAAAAGAATGAAGAAATCTTATGGGAACTTTGGGAGCAATACTAAAAAATGTGTGTTTGTGTTCTTGGTGTCCAAGAGGGACTTGGGAAAGACAAATGGATAGAAAGCTTATTCAGATAAGAAGTGGAAAACATTTCCAGCTTAGAAAAATACAGAAACCTCCAGGTACCCAGACATGAATATTACCAGGAAGAATTAACCCAATCAAGTCTGGAACAAGGGAAAGTCCTAAATAACAGACAGCAACCTTGCCAAAGAGAAGGGTAACTCCTCCAGCTTTTGAGACTTCTGTTTAGACAATGGAAGCCACCTGGTAACTTGTGCTCACTCCACAGCTGACAGGACAAAAACCGCCCTTGAGGAGAGAGCAGAAAACGCCCACACTCCCGCTTTTCCAGCTCTGGCACCCTCGGACCCCTCTTGAGACTCCTATTGTGTTATCCATAGAAGTTCCATCTTCTAATAGTCTATATAGGTTACTAAATGATAAAACAGTTAAGTGCTAATTATTCCTTTTTCTTTTTCTATTATTGATTATGTTATAGAACCAAAAGGTTAGTGTGTTTAGTTAAGAATTAAAATGGGTCCTGAAGTTTGGATTTCATACTAACTTTTTTCCCCCATAACAGGAATCAAACTCAGGATCTCGTGCTTGTGAGGCAGACAGGGCAGCACAACTTAACTGCAGGCCCCAGATTCACTCGTTTTCTTTAGGCTCTCACTGTGTTCCTCAGGCTGGCTTCAAACTTATAAATTCAGGTGACCCTCCCACCTGAGCCCCGAGGGACTGGGTCTCCAGTGCTGCCACTGTGTCTTACTCGCTGGCACTTCTGTCTCATACTGCACCATCATTACCGTCATCACCCCAGACTGTCCACATCACAGACACGATACCATTTTATAAAAGCCATTTATTTTATAGCCTAGTGGAATTGACCAGAAATGAGGTCACTAGAAATGATTTTTTAGTCTTTATCTGGGAAAAGTATGCTGTACAGTACCTGACATTAATGTCATTTAGCAAGCAAAGACCCCTATTTCTCTCATGAATGGACCGATTGCCATGGCTTCCCTCATTATGTAAAGATATATTAAACACAGCATCTAACAGTAGTAAACTGAATATTGGACAGATTTCCTTAAGGCAACTTCAATCTAAAATCAGACAATTAGAATATAAGAGCTTATGGGCTGGAGATTTAGCTCAGTAGTTCCGGCACCTGCCTCGCAAGTGCAAGGTCCTGAGTTTGATACGGTGACCACATACGATGCTGGGCATGGTGACTCACGCCCACCAGCAATCAACACCACATACCACAGTGCCGGGCGTGGTGGCTCACGCTTGTCATTCCAGCACTCAGGAGGCAGAGGCAGGAGGATTGCTGAGTTCCAGGCTTGCCTGGACTACATAGTGAGCTCAGGGCCAGCCTCAACTACAAAGCGAGACCCTGTCTCACAAAAAAAAAAAAACAAAAACAAAAAAACAGCTTATGGTCTTCCTTCAAAAAAGAAAGACTGCCTGGAGGATTTAGCTCAGTGGTTCTGGCATCTGCCTACCAAGCCCAAGTCCCTGGTTCAATCCCCCTTAACCACATACAGCAATACCAGGCATGGTGACTCAAGCCCATCAGCAATCAGTACCACACAGCACAGTGCCAGGTGTGGTGGCTCACGCCTGTAATCCCAGCACTCAGGAAACAGAGGTAAGAGGATTGCTGAGTTCGAGGTTTGCCTGAGCTACATAGTGAGCTCAGGGCCAGCCTGAACTACAAAGCAAGACCCTATCTCAAAATGAGAGAGAGAACAATACCAAAGGGAAAACAATTCCCCTGCACACCTATCAAGTAATGATATAGAAGTGGTACTGGCTTCCTATATAGTGCATGCTGTTTTTTGGTTTCTTTTGGTTTGGTTTTTTGAGATAGGGTCTTGATGTCTAGTTTAGGATGTTTTTGAACTCACTATGTATGGTACCCCAGGCTGGTTTCAAACACCTCAATAATCTTCCTGCCTCAGTCTCCTGAGTGTTGGAGTTACAGGTCTGTGCCACTGTGCGTGACTGAATTTTTTTGACAGGATAACATTTTAAAAGATATGCTGCTTCTGCTTTTAGTTTTAAACTGTTTTATTTTATTTATTTATTTGTTTTTTTTAGTTCAGGCTGATCCGGAGCTCACTATGTAGCCTAGGCAAGCCTCGAATTCAGCAATCCTCCTGCCTCTGCCTCCCGAGTGCTGGGATTACAGGCATGAGCCACCACGCCCGGCACTGTGGTATGTGATATTGATTGCTGGTAGGCGTGAGTCTCCACACCCAGCATTGTATGTATGTGGTTACCAGGGATTGAACTCAAGACCTTGCGCTTGCGAGGCAGGCACCAGAACCACTGAGCTAACCCTCTGGCCCAATCTTATCCTTTTTGGACTTTGCTATCTCCACCCTTTCAGAGAAATTGTGAGTTTCTTGCAGTAAGCTTCTAGTTAAACAGCTTTTCTTAAGTTCAACATGGTCTGACTTTTCCTCTGGAGGCTCTGATGGGTCCAGTCACAGGCACGGCCTGTTGGAGGAAAGTGGCTTCTGCTCTGCCCAGGAAGGGCGTGAATCCACTTCTCTCTTTCCCCACCAAACCTAATTCTTCATCTGTGCCTGTTCCCATTCGCCTCTCACAGCTCTAAGACCCACTGCACCTGTTCCCTGGGCTTCACACTGTAGCATTGAGGGGCCCTCAGTGCAAGCCTGATGCATTGACCTCTTTATAATACAGCTGTACAGTTTCTTGTCATCCTTCAGCTGGTTTGCAGCTGTTCTCTGAACTGCTTCCTAATGTTGCTGCTCGGTTCTTGGCAAGCGGAAGCCTGGAGCACAGAGCTCTCCCAAGGGTCTGACTGGCATGGAAATTTGCTTGTGGTTGAAAGCCCCACGCTTGGTATGGGAACTGCCTCCTAATGAGTTAATGGTCGTTTTTATTTCATTCAGAACTTGCAAACATCATACGTACTTCTTCAGGATTGGCTTCATGGTAATGCCCTCTGAACATAAAAAGGTCTGTGGCTATTTTGATGGGATAGTGTCTTAGTTACTGTTCTTGTTGCTGGGACAAAATACCAGCCACCCACAAGTTAAAGGAAGAGAGGTTTATTTCAGCTCACAGTTCGTACAGGTTTTATCTCTCTCACTGGTTTCAAGGCAGTATGTCACGGCAGAGGGGGATCACAGAGGAGAAACAGCCCATGGTGTGGCAGGCAGAAGGCAGAAAACAGGAAGTAGCAGCAGCAATCCTTCATCCCCTCTCTCCCTTTATATTTCCTCTAGGGTATAACCCTATTGATGGCTGTCACCTGCAGCAGGCTTCATTTTCCACACCACGAACTATGCTAAACCCATTTAGTTACAACACACCCTTAAATCCCAGTGTCACATGCTAGGTTCAGCCTCCTCTGAAAAGCCCCACCTATGAGCACATAAGACTTTGAGGGGACATCTAGATACAACCCATGGCAATGACAGTATGAACTATGACCTAGTCCATCTGACAAGATGCTGCAGAACCATATGGAATCCTTGAGATGTATACCAGGTGGAGGTATGTGAGGAGAGAACTAGTGAGGACCTGTCCACTGGAAAGATGGGGCCAAACACTTTGCCAACAACTGTGACTAAGGTGAGTCATAGGGAAGTAGGGAAGGATGGAAAAAAATAAGACCACTTATTCAAGAAGTTTGGTGTAGGAGCAAGACAGGAAATTCACTCATGTAGTGCCAGGAAGAGGTAGCAATGTGTGAAAAGTGTGTTCTGCACCTTCTTTCAGGCAACAAGAATTAAGTCATTCAAGAAGAGTGATTTTTGGTTGTGTTTTCTATCGAGATTATTTTTTAAAAATATTAACCATTCTGGGGCCGGAGATTTGGCTCACTGGTTCCAGCGCCTGTCTCACAAGCACAATGGTCCTGAGTTCGATCCCCAGTAACCACATACAAAACTGGGCGTGGTGACTCACGCCCACCAGCAATCAGTTCTACACACCACAGCGCCAGGCATGGTGGCTCACGCCTGTAATCCCAGCACTCAGGAGGCAGAGACAGGAGGATTGCTGAGTTTGAGGCTTGCCTGGGCTGAGCTCAGGGCCAGCCTGGACTACAAAGCGAGACCCTGTCTCAAAAAAAAAAATTAACCATTCTATCTATATTTTTATTAGTTAAGACAGCTCATCTGGTAGAATTTTCCATGATGGTGGAAATATTCTATACCTGTCCTCTCTTGTGTGCTATCCACTAGCAATATGGAGCTATTTAAATTTTAAATATTTATGATTAAATTAAAATTCAGCTTCTCAGTTACATTAGCCACATTCCAATTGCTCAAATGTCACACTGGTCAATTAAAATTTGTGTTTAGCTACATGTAACTAGTGGGCATCAGACAAGTCCAAGTTAAAGTATTCCTAACTAGACTATGAAATTAACCCCAAGCATCAGGGTGATAAAACAGTAAAAGTGTATCATGAAATGGTGTCACACGTGACCAAAGAGTGCTACCAGGGACACTCGGTTCCACCTAACGATTTGAAACCCTGACTCCTCCTGGTGTACGTGGCTGCCAGCCTCACCATGCAGCCTTCCAGCTTGCTGGGCAGGAGGAGAGTACGGTGGGTCTCTTGTGAAGTGTGTTAACTGTGACGTTCAGTTGAGTAAGAAATGCCCAACTGATGGGCGGAGCCTAGTCTTGGGTGTGACTGGATTCACTGAGGGTAGAAGACCCAGCCTGGGCATCCATGGGACTGCTGCAACCTGAAAGGGATAAAAAGGGAAACAAAATGGAACTCTCCCTTCTGTTCTTTGAAGGACTTGTCTTCATCTTTTCTTGAACATCTTCACCTGGCTTCTGGCGCAGACCCTTCTACTTGCTAAACGGATTCACACAGGACTCTACAGTGAGCTCCAGGTCGGCTTTTGACCAGATCTTTCAGATTTCCAGTGTGCAGGCAGCCCTTTTGTGCCTTACATACCTAACTCTGGGCAGCCACTGTAAGCCTGCCCTGTACCTCTATGTTTTACGTAAAAATCCATATATAGATAGTACATATCTTAATTCTGTTTCTCTGGTGAGCACTGACTGATACAGGAAGTATTGTGAGCCATTTAATAACCTAATTCAATAGCACAGCATGATACAAAATGAAATGGCTTCATTTCATATATCTGCACATGTGCCCCTGTTCTAATGTCTAGAAATAAATTACATGTCTTTACTAAGGTTAGATGTTTCATTTAACCCAGATATTTCTCATTCTGGGTATCTTCTCAAAAGAATTAAAAGTATCATACTATAGCAATATATGCACACCCATGTTTGTAACAGCACAATTTGTAATAGCTAAACTTTGGAAAGAGCACAGAGTCCCTTCAATTGATCAATGGAAAAAGAAGATGTGGATTTTTTATACAATGGAATATTACTCTGCCATAAAGAAGGATGAGCTTCAGACATGTATTGCTTGATACCATACCTTCATAGCATACTCTTAAGTGAGATAAATCCAACATGTATGTTTAAGTTCCGGAGTGTTTCTCTGGTGTGAGAAATTGAAAGTGGAAATAAGCAGTAAAATGTATAATGGATATGGGAAATAAGAAGAAAATGTTCACATGTTCAAACAAGTGAGGAGGAGGCAGAAGGGAATGAAAGGACAAGAAAGAATGGAAAAATAAAAGTTAAAAATAGAAACTGCTTGGGGCCAGAGATTTAGCTCAGTGGTTCCAGTGCCTGCCTCGCAAGCGCAAGGTCCTGAGTTTGATCCCGGTAACCACATACAATGCTGGGCATGGAGACTCCACCCACCAGCCATCAATACCACATACCACAGTGCCGGGCATGGTGGCTCACGCCTGTAATCCCAGCACTCAGGAGGCAGAGACAGGAGGATTGCTGAGTTCCAGGCTTGCCTGGGTTACATAGTGAGCTCAGGGCCAGCCTGAACTACAAAACGAGACCCTGTCTCTAAATAAATAGATAAATAATAAATAAATAAATAAATAGAAACTGATTTTGCATTTAGGGAGAGGAGAAGGACTTGAAGGCGCAAGAGGGGCAAAAAGATGCAGGATATATCACGTACAGATGCAAATTCCATATGATGAGTGTTATCATTTTGCATGTCTAAAATGTACCAATAAATGTTTGCTTTAAAAAATAAATTTAAAAAATGTTCACAGCCTGACCCAGTGTAACTGTGATGCTTATGTCCAAAGTTCAAAGGGGGCCGAGTGGGACAGCCAGTGATAGAAGGACCAAAGGGCATTACAATGTAAAAGGTAAAAAGAAGGGAATTTATTATCTTTTGATTTTTGTTCCATGTGCATATATTACAAATAAAATGATGAACACATAATTTTTAATAAAATGCAACTGAGTTCTACCTTTGAAATCTGAGTGGTGGAAGAGAAGTAATGAAATTTGAGGCTGAGGAGCTGGAGATTTAGCTCAGTGGTTCCAGCACCTGCCTCACAAGCGCAAGGTCCTGGGTTCTATCCCTGGTAGCCACATACAATGCTGGCCATGGTGACTCATGTCCACCAGCCATTAATACCCACAGTGCCGGGCATGGTGGCTCACACCTGTAATCCCAGCACTGGGGAGGCAAAGGCAGGAGGATTGCTGAGTTTGAGGTTTCCCTGGGCTACATAGTGAGCTCAGGGCCAGCCTAAACTACAAAGCAAGAGCCTTCTAAAAAAAAAAGAAAGAAAGAAATTTGAAGCCAATAGAGGACAGGAGTGTTTGTAGCTCAGGTAAATGGGGTGCTGAGCATGTGGAAGGGCCTGAGTACAGTCCGCAGTACTCCTCCTCCCCTGCCTAACTGAAGTTAAATGTAGCAGAAATTTGGGCTCTTCTGTTACCTATGCTTAGCCACATACTCTTTTCTCATTTTCTGGGAAAGCCATTGTGTCAATTGTTAAAATATTTACCGATCTTGGCTGGAGATTTAGCTCAGTGGTTCCAGTGCCTGCCTCACAAGCGCAAAGTCCCTGGTTCGATCCCTGGTAACCACATACAACAATGCTGGGCATGGTGACTCATGCCCACCAGCAGTCAGTACCACATACCATAGTGCCGGGCCTGGTGGTTTACGTCTGTCATCCCAGCACTCAGAGGCTCAGGCAGGAGGACTGCTATGAGTTAGAGGCTTGCCTGGGCTCCATAGTGAGCTCAGGGCCAACCTGAACTACAAAGCAAGAACCTGTCTCAAAAAAATAAAAAAATATTTATAGATCTATCATTTACTGGGTAGGGTTTTGTTATCCCATACATTTGTATATTTCCAAGTTTCTGTTTGAAATAAATTCATTAAATGCTATTAAATATTTAAGCTGTATAAATATGAAAAGTAGAAGCTATGTCAGTGGGAATTGCTTTCAGGAGCTTGAAAATATGCCTGACAGTTTTACAGGGTCTGTAGAGTACAGTTGCGAGGTGCATAGAATACTCTCTGTATCAGCTGACCCTTTACACAGAAGCCCCATGTGACTCTTGCTATTCTCAGCGATGTCCACGAACTAAAATTAGCACTCTGCTGACAGTACATGTCACTCGGTTACCGCCTGACTGTGGATTTTAACTGTGGATTTGGAACCACAGTGGGGAGAAAAGCACCCTGCTATCCATTTTTAGTTGATTATCGCTAACTTTGGGCACAACGGCTTCAACATCAAGCAACAATGGTAAGTAGTCTTTGAACATTTCCACCTTGACTTCTTCATGTATGACTAGATTTCTGGGCATGACTTTGCTGTCTGTAAAGACCAGAATGTACCACCAGATGTAGAGTTGAGACCAGAAGTCATCTCTGGGGTCCCTAGCTGTCCAAGTGGTTGTCCTCTGCTGAAAGATCGATTTCTCTACAAGCAGAAGCATCATTTCAAGTTGCGTTTCCTTTGCTTTTGACTATGAGAAGCAACACTCCCCGTCATGTTACCACCATGCTCTGTGCTTCTCTACACAGTATCAGTCAAGGCAGAGAGCACAGCACTGGGAACACACTTTCCTTTAAGGGAAAATGTTGTTATAGGAAAAATGATGAATGATTATAATTTGATAGCAAATAGGGAGACGAATTAACAAATGACTGAATAGTTTTATATATATATATTTAAATAAATAGACACATGTAGATAGTTGAGATTTTAAAACTTTAAAATTTTGATATTATAAAGTGTTAGCAAATACTTAAATCTTTCAAAAATGTGACATAATAATTTATCAATAATATGCTCAGGTAGTTGGATTCCCAGTATAAATATCCCAATATTTTTTTCTTTTCTCTTTTTTATACCATAGACACATTTTTAGTATAGCAGGGCCATCCATCAAGGCAAAACTATTTTTGGTAGTGAAACTAGTTGAAAATATCTTCTCAGTGCTCTCCAAAAGAACACACCATGACCTGAATAATTCTGGAGCTGACCACCCAGAGGCTAAAAGGGAAGCTGTATTTTCCTGACTGATTAACTGTGGTACTGGGGACTGAACTGGGGGTCATTGCACACTCCCCTCCCAATTTTTTTCAGAAACTCAATCAACACCAGACAGATGTGTTTTATTTAAAACCCAAACAAAAACTGATTACCCAAAAGTCTAATTAAATCCCCCAAACAGAGGAGAGAGTTTCACTTTGGCAGATTTGAACATGTACATAATATACTGTAATTATTTCTCTCCCATAAACCCCTTGCTCCACCTCCCCATAGTTTTTTAGGGGCGTTTCAATGTCTATACTGTATTTGATCATACTTATTGTCCCCTCCCTCTGCCCCCTATTCCTTTCTTCTTGTCTAATAATAGTAGTCTTGTGCTCGCTTCGGCAGCACATATACTAATAATAGTAGTCTTCCTTCCACTTTCTTGTCATCTTTTTTAGATTTGACATATTAGGGAGAACACAGAATGCTTGTCAAAGTGTAGCTCATTTCACTCAACATGATTATGTCCAGCTCCACCTTTTTCTTTTTTTTTGGTGGTACTGGGGATTGAACTTGGGCCCTTGTACTTCTGAGGTAGAAGTACCACTTGAGCAAAATCCTCACCCCATCCATCCATTTTTGTGTAAACAGTAGCTTTTTGTTCCTCCTACGACCAAATAACACTCCATGTGTGTATACAATGTTGTCTTTATCCATTTATCTGCTGTTGGGCACCTTGGCTGGTTCCATATTTGGCTACTGTGAATTGGGCCACAATAAATATGGGCATGCAGATACCCTACTGGTTTTAATTCCTGCCAGTATAACTAATGAGTAGTATAGATGGATCAAACGGTAGCCCTATTTTTAGTTTTTTGAGGGCCCTCCATACTGATTCCTGGTGTGGCTGCACTGATTTACATTCCCATAGCAGAGTACTAATGTCCTCCTACATCCTTATCAATATTTCTCTTTTTTTTTTTAAGACTCGCTTTGAAGTTCAGGCTAACCCTGAGCTCACTATGGAGCCCAGGCAAGCCTCGAACTCATAGCAATCCTCCTGGCTCTGCCTCCCGAGTGCTGGGATTACGGGCGTGAACCACCGCGCCAGGCACTGAGATATGTGGGAGTTGGACTTGGGATCTTGCATTTGCCAGACAGACACCAGAATCACTGAGCTAAATTCTTGGCCCATTTTTTGTATTCTTTGCACCCACCTGGATTGGGTGAGGTGGAATATGTCATTGTAATTTTGATTTCATTCCCTTGTGGTTTCTTGATTGTAGGAAGATCTCACAATCTGTTCCTGAGTAAATTCTGCATGCACTGTTTAGACATCAGGACCATCCACTAATAATTTTATGGATATTGCAAATTATATAGCCATTCTGACTTTTGTCAGTAAAATTCTCTCTCTTACATAAAAACTGCATTATTTTTAGTTTTTAAAAACCAATAGTTTAGAAAAGACTAATGATAAAAATGATTCTCTACCCCACTTTTCTGTCACTGATCCTGCTCCCTAGAGGCAACCATTGTAATCATCTTGATTAGAATCACCATCTTCCTCCAGGTGACAGCTTGTGACCACCATCCCTGCCCTCCGAGGGCCTGAAACATGAGGATCGCCAGTTCAAAGCCAACCTAGTCAACTTAGTGAGACCCTGGTTCAAATTAAAACATAGAATGAGCTGAGGTTGTAGTTCAGGGTGGTGCACACTTGAGTTCAGTCCCCAGTGCTGAAAACAAAACAAACTTTGGTGGCTAGCTCCGTATTTCATTTTTCTTTCTCAAAGTTAGTCACATGTTGTTATCACCTTTGTCTATTATTTATTGAGCTTCATGATGGTAGATGATGGTTAAAGTCCAATAAAGTGATATCTTTATTTTCAATGTCTTTCTCACTTTTTTCACTGGATTTTTTAAAAAAATGTTTATTGGTATACTTTTGACATATATAATGCTCACATTGATCATAGGGAATTTGTACCTGTACACAATATATTTGGAATCTTATTTTTTATTCCCTTCCCTTAAATCCTTCCTCCGATTTTTTTTTTTTTTTTTTTTTTTACGTAGTACTGGGGATTGAACTCGGGTCCTTGTGCTTCCAAGGTAGGCATGGTACCACTTGAGCTAAATCTCCAGCTCCTCCACACAATTTTTTTTTTTTTTTTTTTTTTTTGAGACAGGGTCTCACTTTGTAGTTCAGGCTGGCCCTGAGCTCACTGTGTAGCCCAGGCAAGCCTTGAACTCAGCAATCCTCCTGTCTCTACCTGTCTCTACCTCCCGAGTGCTGGGATTACAAGCGTGAGCCACCACACCCGGCACTGTGGTAGTGGTATTGATTGTTGGTGGGCATGAGTCTCCATGTCCAGCATTGTATGTGGTTACTGGGGATCGAACTCAGGACCCTGCGTTTGCAAGGCAGGCACCAGAACCACTGAGCTAACCCTCCGGCCCCTCCACACAATTTTTTTAAAGAAACAAAATGTCATTCTTGTAGAGATACCCCCAAAATCTTGAGACTCAATGAATAGACTACAGGCATGCACTACTGTGTCCAATTTTAAAATGTTGTAAGGTAGAATGGGAATGGTGGTTACAAAGCTGATTTTAGAAAACAAACAAACTCTGATTTTTGAAATGGTTTCTCTCCTGAGGAGGTATACAGATAGAAAAGGGATTTATTTATTTATTCATTCATTCATTCATTTATTTTGCTTTTTGGAGACAGGGTCTCGCTTTGTAGTTCAGGCTGGCCCTGAGCTCACTATGGTGCCCAGTCAAGCCGCCGCGAACTCAGCAATCCTCCTGTCTCTGCCTCCCGAGTGCTGGGATTACAGGCGTGAGCCACCATGTCCGGCATTGTGGTATGCGGTGTTGATTGTCGGTGGGCGTGTCTCCACACCCAGCATTATATGTGGTTACCGGGGATCGAACTCAGGTCCTTGCGCTTGCGAGGCAGGCACCGGAACCACTGAGCTAACCCTCTGGCCCTTATTTATTTATTTTTGAGACAGGGTCTCGGTTTGTAGTTCAGGCTGGCCTTGAGCTCTCTATGTAGTCCAAGCAAGCTCCAACTCAGCAATCCTCCTGTCTCTGCCTCCCGAGTGCTGAGATGACAGGCGCGAGCCACCACGCCTGGCTAAGGGATTTATTTTTTAAAGAACGTGTTTGGGTTTTGACATTTTTTTTTCCATCTCAATATATCTCCAGTTGACAAACATGCAAAAATTTTCGAATCAAAGCCTTCCTAGAAACATCTAAATTGAAAATTTCATTTACTTATTGACCGTGTAATAGCCAAACCTAAGAAAAACTACCATCCACCCTTTCCCAGGAAGCGATGGCACCTACAGAACTTAGCTCTCCCGGGTCGGGATCAGGATCCAGCCGCCCCTGACCGGCTGTGCCCGTTGGCGTTGCTCCAGCAGCTGCTGGGGGTGCTCGGCCATGGGCCCCCCTCCGTGACAGCTACAGCGTGAGCGGTGGGGGCGGCACGCGGAAAACGTACTCATGGAAGCCCCCGAGTGTGAAGCCGGAGGAGAAATTAGGGCAAAGGGGTGATGGGAGAGTGAAATGATTACAGTGTGTTGTGTGTTTCTACAAATCTACCAGAGAGGAGGAGAGAGGAGAGCGGGCACCCAGTTTGGAAATCAGCCATCGGGACATGGAGGGCTGACAGAAGAGTTAACCTTGCTTCCTCCATCTGCCAGTTGGGTGAGGAACGCAATGGAATGTAAAATTGCAGGAGAAATACTTTTTTTTAAATCTCTTTTTCTTTCTTTTTTATTATTTTGATAAACTTTGCTGGGAACATCCTAGTCCATGTTCTGTCGAGATGCCACCTTCCCTGTACTCAGGAGCAGGATGGCTGGACCCTAAGCTTTGCACATCTCTAATACCAGACTGATATGAATTTTATTCCAAAGTGGTCATAGTAGTTTACAACTCCGCCAATACACCAGCAGAGTGTGATAATTCTGTGACTTATATTTTCACCAATATTTGGTGTGGTCAATTTTTAAAATCTGAGCCATTTTGATGCATATATATTGATACTTCATTATAGTTTTGATTCACTTATTCATAAAATTGAAACAACTTGTTTTCTTTCTTCTGCTTTCAGTTTTGTCACTGAGATTTCATCTTTTGAAATTTGCCTGTCCAATTGTTTGTTCTTTCTTTCCTTCTTCCTTCTTCCTTTTTTTCTTTCCTCTACCCCTGAGTTACACTTTCCCAGCCATGTTGCTTTTTCTTGAAGTGTCTTTTGTGGGGTGTGGTGGTGCGCACCCCTAACCACTTGAAAGGCTGAGACAGAAGGATCAAGCCTGAACCATAAAATGAGATCTTGTTTCAAAAAAAAAACAGGGGCCAGAGATTTAGCTCAGTGGTTCCAGTGCCTGCCTCGCAAGCACAAGGTCCTGAGTTTGATCCCGGTAACCACATAGACTGCTGGGCGTGGTGACTCACGCTCACCAGCAATCAATACCACATACCACAGTGCTGGGCGTGGTGGCTCACACCTGTAATCCCAGCACTCGGGAGGCAGAGGCAGGAGGATTGCTGAGTTCGAGGCTTGCCTGGGCTACATAGTGAGCTCAGGGCCAGCCTGAACTACAAAGCGAGACCCTGTCTCAAAAAAAAAAAAAAGTGTCTTTTAATGTTAATGTTAAAATCTTTTTAAAAGTAAGTGTTCCTGGGGCTAGGCGTGTTGGCATATGCCACTAATCAATTCTGGGAGGCTGAGGCACGAGGATCACAAGTTTGAGCCTGGCCGGGTAACTTTGTGTCTTAGTGAGACTCTCTCTCAAAATAAATAATTAAAAAAGCTGGATTGCAGCCCAGTGCATAAGGCCCTGGGTTCAGTACCAAGTACTGACCCAGACTGCTCCCCGCCAAAAAATGTGTCCTTGAGCTGGGAATGTAGCTAAGTGGTAGGACACTTTGTCTAGCACATATGGGCCCTTGGTTTGATGGAGAAGGAGTGCTCCCTATTTTCAGGACATGATGTCTTTTACCGTTTCTCAAAAGCTTAATTTTTTTCTACTTTCCCTTTTAATTTAGAATCCACCTGGTATTAATTTTGGCCACATATGCATATTAAACTATCTAAGCACGATTTCTTTAAGAAATCACTTCTCAGTGTTCTACGGGCCCATGGATGAATGGGTTTGTTTCTCAGTTACTTCTTCAGTTACACGGATCTGTTTTGTCTAATCCAACTATGAAGCACTGTTGTATAGCTTTGAAAGAGATCCCAGTAGAATAAATCCTCCCACTCTAGATTTCTATAGCAAGCGTGCCTTGCTTACTTTGTATCTTTGAAATTGTCATTAAATATTGGGACCTGATTGTCAAGTTGCTCCTGTCTTTGGCCAAATGGGGTTTTGGGTTTTGTTCAGGCTGATTGTATTTCAATATGGAGAAAACTGACAGTTTTGAAGTTTGAATCTTCCAATCAGTGAATATGGTATATATGTATGTATATATGTATATACACAATGTAAAATCATTTACTTAGGTCTTCCTTATTTCACTCTATTTTTTTTAGTTTTTCATGTAGAGAGCTTCCACAGTCTGTTTGTTCTTTAGAAATTGATTTGTCAGGTCAAGAATTTAGCTCAGTGACTCCCCGACTGCCTGGCAAGTGCCATATCCTGAGTTCAATCCCTGGTACAAAAAAAAAAAAAAAAAAAAAAAAGATTTGTTTAAATGCTATTGAAAATGCTAGTATTTGTGTTTGGGGAGTACTGGAAATTGAACCCAGAGCCTTCACACTGAGCTACATTCCCAGTCCCCAGGTCTTTTTTACTTTTACTTTTTTAAAATTTTGAGATAGAATCTTGCTAAACTGCTACATGGCCCAGGTGAGGCTTGAACTTGTGATCCTCCTCCTCAGGCTCCTATACCCTGCTAAAGAAGTTGTTATCTGGACATAGTGGCCTGCTCCTGTTGTCCCAGGACTAGGGAGGCTGAGATGGGAAGATCAATTGAAACTCGGAGTTTAAGATCAGTTTGGACAGCATAGTAAGACCCCCCTCAAAAAAAAAAGTATTTTGTATAATTTTGGGGACATAGAAAGTGTTCAATAAGCATCAGCTATTATGATTCTTATCACACTTGATGAACATTGTGAATCATATTGCTTTTTTTTCTCTGATACAATTAGGACATTTCTGGGATGGGATCTGCGACTCAACTATTTAGAACCTAATAAAGATGATGACTATGACAATGTGGAGAGACCATGACAGAAAATGTGTTTTGTACTGGGGCCGTCAATGCTGTAAAAGAAGTCTGGGAAAAAAGAATACAGAAACTCAATGAAGATCTGAAGCGAGAGAAGCAGTTTCAACAGAAGTATGCCATAACATCCTTATTATTTTGAATCAGTGTGAAATTCATAATCTGATCATTATAAAAAGGATCATATACTAGGGATCATATATGCCATTATTAAATTTGACATATTTTTATTTCTTAAAACTCAAGATTACTTTTTAAATGCCCAACTCAATTGAATGGAGCTATGTGATGAGAGTCACAAAAATTACTACAAATGTCTGTGTGTGAAATAGTAGTTCTTATGACCTCATAGGGATCTGTTCAACCTTCATTAATGTTAAATTGATATCACTTAGTCTAATAATCAGCATTGTGTCTTCAGCCTTATACTATCTAAGGTCTAAAACATCTGATATAGAAGCTACTGTTGATTCCCTCCCAACCGAATAACTGTGAGGTCTAGGAGGACCTCGGTAGACCACTTGATTCCTTGGTTGGGGCTATATTTAAATAGTATGGTTCTTATGTCCTCTGCTTTCTTGATTTTTCTTCTCCTCCAATACTGAAGCTTGAAAGCAGAGCTGTTGTGCTGAACTACATCTTCAATCCTTTTTATATTTTTTAAATTTTGAGATGGGTGCTCACTAAATTGTCCAGACTGGGATCAAACTTGTGATCTCCCTGACTCAGCCTCCTAGGGTACTGGGAGTACCTATTTCCTGATAGGTTGTTGCAGCAAATTCTACTAGTCTTGTAGAAATAGCATGTTTTGCCATAGAGCCTACATAGCTTCCTGAAGTTTTCCTTTATTAGGACTCATTTGCACTGTAAATTAGCAAAAGTTCTTTTACTAAAATAAATTTTATTTGAATTTTATCCCATTCCCACCTCAAGCCCTCTTCTCTCCCTATGTATAAAAGCTTTGTTTTCATTTTAGTTTAGGCTGGCCCTGAGCTCACTATGTAGCCCAGGCAAGCCTCGAACTCAGCAGTCCTCCAGTCTCTGCCTCCCGAGTGCTGGGATTACAGGTGTGAGCCACCACGCCCAGCACTATGGTATGTGGTTTTGATGGCTGGTGGGCATGAGTCACCACGCCCACTCTGTGGTATGTGGTATTGATTGCTGGTGGGCGTGAGTCACCACGCCCAGCATTGTATGTGGTTACCGGATCGAACTCAGGGCCTTGCGCTTGCGAGGCAGGCACAGGAACCACTGAGCTAAATCTCCAGCCCCCATTTTTCTCTTCTGTTTTCACCTTTCTTCTTATCCCTTCCTTTCTGTCTTCCTTCCTTCCTCCTCCCTTGTTCCTCTTCCCATCTGAACATTTTCTATTTCCCAATCTCTATTATACATTTTAGTCCTTATTTTCACTTTTTGTTTCTCACACCAGAGAAACAGTACAGTATGTAAACATGTGTGTCCGATTTATTTTACTTAAGAGTTTGGTCTGCAGGTCCATCTGTTTAGCTAGAAATGTCTGAAGCATATCCTCTTTATAGCAGAGTAGTATTCCATTGCATTAAAAGAAAATCTCAGTTTGTGAATCAGGTCACAAGTTGATGGCCATTTGGGCTGTTTCCGAGATTTAGCTATTACCAACTGTGTCTCTATAAAACATAGTCGTGCATATATCACTGTGGTACGATGACTTTAATTCTTTTGGGAAGATACCAAGAAAAGGAATAGCCAGGTCAAATGGAACCTCTAGTTTTAGTTTTTTGAGAACTCTACACTGATTTTCACAATGGTTGCACCAGTCTAAACTTCCATCAACAAAGAAGGTTTCCTTCTTTCCCATTGCCCCATTAGCATTTGTTTTTGGTTGATTTCATGATAGCAGCCATTCTTTCTGGAGTGAGATGGAATCTCAGTGCTATTTCATTTGCATTTCATGAGTGACTAGTGACGTTGAACATTTTTCTATATATGTCTTTGCCATTTCTAATTCTTCATCTGAGAAGTATCTTTTCATTTCAGATACCCATTTTTTTTTTTTAGACAGGGTCATGTTTTGTAGTTCAGGCTGGCTGAGCTCACTATGTAGCCCAGGTAAGTCTGGAACTCAGCAATCCTTCTGCCTCTGCCTCCTGAGTGCTGGGATTACAGGCGTGAAGCCACCATGCCTACCTGTTTATTTTTCTTAACATGATGATAACCAGTTCCATCCATTTTCCTGCAAGTTACTTAATTTCATTCTTCTCTGTGGCTAAATAATGCTCCATTGTGTTCATAAATACCACATTTCCTTTATCCACTTCTCTGTTGACAGGCACCTCAGGTGATTCCATACCTTTAGTATGGTGAACCGTGCTGCAGTAAACATAAGTGCGTGGGTATCTGCATAACATACTATCTTTAATTCCTTTGGGTACATTCCAGGGAGGGGCAGAGTGGTATCAAATGGTAGATCTATTTTTAGGTTTTTATGTAATCTCCATATTGATTTCCACAGAGGCTAAACTAATTTATGTCACCATCAACAGTAGGAGGTTCCTTTCTCTGTCTATCTTTGCCAGTGTTCATTGTTTTTGTGTTGAATTAGGATATTGCCAAATTACCCTGGCTAGGCTCAAACTTGAATTCTCCTGCCTCAGTCCCCCAGAGTGCTGGGATTACAGGCACTCATCACCATGCCAAGCTGAGTCCTTCATATATTCTAGATTAATCTTCTGTTGTAAAAGTAGCTGGAAAAGATTTTTCTCCATTCTGTAAATTGTCTCTTCCTTGTTCTGACTTTTTCTTTTTTAAAAATTTTATTTATTTATTTATTTATTTATCTTGCAGTGCAGAACCTTTTTAATTTGATAAAGTCTGGTTTATTGATTTTTATTATTATTTCTTGAGCAACTAAAGTCTTATGTAGGAAGGCTTTGTCTATGGCTGACTTCAAGTGTTTTCCTTGTATTTTCTTCTACCATTTCTAAAGTTTCCAGTCTATACCTAGGACTTTGATCCATTTTGCATTTATGTTCTGTACAGGTTGAGAGACAAATATCTAGTTTCAATCTCCTGTATATGCATATCCAGTTTTTCCAGCACCACTAGTGAAAGACTGTGTCTTTTCTCCACTGTATATTTTTGGGCCCTTTGTCAGAATCAGATAACTGAAGTTGTATGCTCTTTTATTCCTATGTCCTCTATTGCATTGTTTTATGTGTCTGTTTTTGTGCCAGTCCCATGCTGTTTTGTTACAATGGCTGTGTTTTGCTTCTTCAGACAGGATTTCACAATGTAGTTCAGGCTGGCCTTGAACTCACTGTGTAGCCCAGGCAAGCCTCAAATTCAGCAGTTCTCCTGCCTCTGCCTCCCAAGTGCTGGGATGACAGGGGTGAGCCACCATGCCCGGCTATATTAGGACTGGGAGAAGATTTGACATTCTCCACTAAATGGGTTAAAAAAGAATCTAAAACCACAAAGTACTTGTTTAAATATGAGTTCTAAATTATGATAAACTGAACAATAAATACCTTGCTGTTTTTCTAACATGGATGAATTTCACTATACAAATTTTTTCTTCATTTATTTCAAGAAAGAAATTAAGGGATAATCATAAAAACTGTTTAAGTCTAGGACACAAATAAATTAAGATTTTTTTTTTTTTTGAGACAGGGTTTCACTTTGTAATTCAGGCTGGCCCTGAGCTCACTATGTAACCCAGGCAAACCTGGAACTCAGCAATCCTCCTGTCTCTGCCTCCCGAGTGCTGGGATTATAGGTGTGAGCCACCACACCCGGCACTGTGTTATGTGGTACTGATGGCTGGTGGGCATGAGTCTCCATGCCCAGCATTGTATGTGGTTACCAGGGATCAAACTCAGGACCTTGCGCTTGCAAGGCAGGCACCGGAACCACTGAGCTAAATCTCCGGACCCTAAATTAAGAATTTTAACATAGAACTCAAATTATTTAACTGTTTAAAACTCTACTTAAAATTATGATTTGAGAGGGATTAATCGGTGTCAACTGCAGATCTAATGGCTTAAACTCTCCTTTTTTCAGGAGGAGTTAGGATGAGTGAAGACGACAAACACAGTTCTGTTTTGTCATTCAGATTTAACTATTTGGTGCAGAGAACAAGGAGGGCCAAATAACACGTGCATAGTTAATTCCAAGTGGCTCAGAGCAAACAGAATTAATCCTTCTACCTCTTCATCTGCAGTTATGTACAAATCTAAACTTATTTTTCTTCATATGTGAGAACATTTTTAGAATAGAAATGAAAAATTTTATAGCCATTTTTGTAGTTTGACATTACTCTTATTTGCATAGAGGCAAAATCAACAGGGCCTGGGCTTGGTAGCACATGCTTGAAATCCCAGTACTTGCTTCGAGTCTGAGGACAGCCTGGGCTACACAGTGAGTTCAAAGCCAGCCTGATTACATAGAAAACCTTATCTCAAAAGAAAAAAATTAATAAGGATGCAACATAGAATGATAATTCTTGTACTCTTTCATATCTGAAAAGTCTAGATAAAACTGGCATGTAGCATACAACTGAATTCTGAGGCTGAACTGTATTACTTGCATCCCATTAAATAGCTACTAAATAGCAAATTTTATTTCATTAAATACCTATGTATTTGTCAACAGGAAAAGGTAAATCAAACCTACAGTATGATACTCTTCATAACCACTAGATGATTATAAAAAAGAAGGACAATAATAAGGATGCTAGAAACTAGAAGTCTAATACTGCTCCTGTGGATATAAAATGGTATAGCCAATTTGGAAAGAGTTAGTTGTTTAAAAAATAAAATTATTCTTTTTTTTTCTTGTACATAGAATTTTACTTTTTTTTTTTGCGGTATGGGCAATCAAACCTTTGTGCTTCCAAGGTAGACATGGTATCACAGTAAAATTATTCTTTTTTTTTTTTTTTTTTTGCTTTTTGGAGACAGGGTCTTGCTTTGTAGTTCAGGCTGGCCCTGAGCTCACTATGGTGCCCAGGCAAGCCGCCGCGAACTCAGCAATCCTCCTGTCTCTGCCTCCCGAGTGCTGGGATTACAGGCATGAGCCACCACGCCCAGCATTATATGTGGTAACCGGGGATCGAACTCA
>PVIC010026775.1:0-24292 GCA_004025085.1 Thryonomys swinderianus
GCCGGAGGGTTAGCTCAGTGGTTCCGGCGCCTGCCTCGCAAGCGTAAGGACCTGAGTTCGATCCCCGGTTACCACATATAATGCTGGGCGTGGTGGCTCATGCCTGTAATCCCAGCACTCGGGAGGCAGAGACAGGAGGATTGCTGAGTTCGCGGCGGCTTGCCTGGGCACCATAGTGAGCTCAGGGCCAGCCTGAACTGCAAAGCAAGACCCTGTCTCCAAAAAGCAAAAAAAAAAAAAAAAAAAAATGCAGAAGTTGATCACCTCTAGTCTGTGGAAATTAGTTTTCTTCCTTGCACAAAATGCAACAACCTTCCTTTTCCATTCTCTTGTAACGAAGGGTTTTGTAAAACATTTTATGTTTTAAGTGACTTGGAAGGGTTTTCCCTCACCACAGTTTGCAGAACTGATAGCTGATGAGAAGTGAATAACTTTTACCCAGGACCTTCTTGGGTGGAAGAGAAAGACGCCTGATCTAATTTGAGGCCAGGGAGTCTTGTTGAAGAAAAGCAGTGGGGTGTGTGTGTGTGTGTGGCCACGGGGAAAGTTCCCCTGAAGTGAAATTATTCTGAGGAAGGGGAAGTTTGACTGAAAGTTCAGACTCAGGGAAGGTATAAAATCGTGGGCGGCTCAGGGCATAAGATTGCTTGGTTCCCATTTGTCCATCTCTCCAGAACTCTGGGCTTTTTTTTTTTTTTTTTTTTTTTTGCTTTTTGAGACAGGGTCTCACTTTGTAGTTCAGGCTGGCCCTGAGTTCACTATGGTGCCCAGGCAAGCCGCCACAAACTCAGAAATCCTCCTGTCTCTGCCTCCCGAGTGCTGGGATTACAGGCATGAGCCACCACGTCCAACGTTGTAGTATGTGGCGTTGATTGTTGGTGGGCGTGTCTCCATGCCCAGCATTATATGTGGTCACCGGGGATCGAACTCAGGACCTTGCGCTTGCGAGGCAGGCGCCGGAACCACTGAGCTAACCCTCCGGCCCATCCAGAACTCTGGGCTTTGAGGACAGGTGTAAGCCTGAGTTTATGACCTGAGAAGAGGTTAACCTTGGTGCTTGAAGTGAAGCTTTGCAGGGAAAGTGCATCCGACCAGCAATAGGCAGTGTCCAAAGGGTGTGCTGTTGTTGACCAGAGTGCTTACTTTGCTCCTTTTCTCTCCCATCGGGGGTTCGTTTAGATCAAATAAACCTTGTGAAAGTACACATCTATTTCCTTATTTTTCTTGTGTCTAATCTTTTATCCATTATTAAAGGTTAATATTCACATCTCCACCTACCATTGTGAAACTATCCACTTCTTTCCTCAAATCTTGTCAGTGTTTATCTCATATACTTTGGGGTTCTATTGTTGGGTGCATATATATTTATAATTGTTATAGCTTCTTGATGAATGTACCTTTTTTTTGTTTTTGTTTTTTGAGACAGGGTCTCGCTTTGTAGTTCAGGCTGGCCCTGCGCTCACTATGTAGCCCAGGCAAGCAAGCCGCCGCGAACTCAGCAATCCTCCTGTCTCTGCCTCCCGAGTGCCTTTTTATTTACATAGAATATCCCTTTTTGTCTTCTATAACAATTGTTGACTTAAGTCTGTTTTGTCTCAGAACAATGAATCTACCCAAACACTCTTAGAGTGACTTCCTGCAAGGGATGTTTTACTAACCCTTTTACCTTAAGCCTCTGTGGTTTTGGATAGTAAGAGACTCTTACAGACCACATGTAGTTGGATCATGAGACTGGGTGTTTTAAAACTCAACTTTTAAAATAATTCCTTGAGGGGCCGGAGGCTGAGCTCAGTGACACCATGCCCACCTCACATGCACAAGGTCGTGAGTTCAATCCCTGATATCTAAATAAATAAATTAAATAATTCATTGTCTGCCTCCTGTATATCCTTTTTCTTTTTCTTTTCTTTTTTCTTTTTTGCGCGTGTGTGATTGAACTCTGCCTCGTTTGCCAGGTAGGCACTGTGCTGAGCTACATTCCAGGCACTTTCCACTTTCCTTCTTTCAAGCACAGTAGCCTCCGGGTGTATTTCTAAGTCACTGATGAACAGATGTTTGTTGAGAACCTGCCAGATGCAATGCAGTATGTGAGGAACACCGTGTGTGTGTCAGTGCGTGAGAAACCCTACTCTGAGAGAGAGAAAAGAACGTTAAGATGGACGTATACGAGTAGGGAGCGATGTGATGTGTCAGGACAACTGGCGGAGCAGGGAGCCTGCTGTGAGGGCGGCAGCAGCCAGAGGACGTCCTGGAGAACAGGAAGGAAGCGGTCTTGGGTCAGGGGCTGGGTGAGTGCCGGTGAACCGGAGGAGAAGGAACATCCCAGCCAGCAGAGCTGTGCTGGGTACAAGTGGAGAAGCAGAGAAAAGCACACTGTTCAGGAACTCAGTGAGAGGGGGGGGGGTGTGGGTGAGAGCCAAGGGCAAGGCTCTGCTGTGTTACTGTGACCTCGCTGGCTGCACTCAGCCTCAGTAAGCTTCAGCTCGTGCATTAACTGAGGCTCTGAAACCCAAAGGTGAGTAGAAGAAGTGCCACAGGGCATATCTGTTGTCTCAGCCTTCTGCGAGACTGAGACAGGAGGATCTCTAAGTTCCATCCCAGCTTTTGCAACTTAGTGGGATCCTGTCTCAAAATAAAAAGTTAAAAAAAGAACTAGGGGTGGGCTGGGGACTTAGCTCAGTGGTTCTGGCATCTGCCTTGCAAGCGCAAGGTCCGGAGTTCATTTCCCCAGTGCCACACATCAAGTTCTGGGCGTGGTGCCCATGCCTGTAATCCCAGCATTCGGGAGGCAGAGGCAGGAGGATTGCTGTGAATTCAAGGCTAGCCTGGACTACATAGTGAGATCAGGGCCAGCCTGAATTACAAAGCGAGACCCTGACTCAAAAAAAAAAAAAAAAAGGCTAGGGGTATAGGCCCCAAATTCTATCCTCATTACTATATAACAAAATAAAAATAAAACAATTCCTGAAAGATGAGAGTCAGATATCTAGTATAGGGGGGTTTGGGTTTGAAGAAGCCAATTCTCTGTCAACATTCCGGTTTCCCAACATACACTATCACCTGTGAGTTCTTGGCTGTGTCTGGGGCAAAAGCACAAGACAAATGGGTGCATTTTGAGTGTAGACTTGGGTCCTCTCCTATTCACACCTCCCTGCCCTCTGCTTTCCCCATCTGTCTCTGAAGAATGTACAATGCCGTCTTTATGTCACCATGACATTGGAAGATCAAGGAGTCCACCAGCTGTGTCCTGTTTATAAGGAATTTAGACATAAAGACCAGAATCCCCATGGGAAGCCGCAGTAAGGCTGTTGGGGTCCACTGTTGTGTTCTGATCTTGTTCAGGAAACTGTGGGTTCCTTCTCTAAACAACTCTGTGGAGTTCTCTTTTCCAACATCAAATCATTCTATGTTAAGAAGTGGTTTTTAAATATCTATTTAAACTCTTTCTTATTTTAAAATATAATCCAGAATGTTTTTGTTTCATAGCAAAGGCTGTGTTGTGTTGATTTTTTTTCTCCCATGGATTTTGATGTAACTTTTAAGATTATATAAGTAATGCATAATTAATTTAGAATATTTGGAAAACTCAGAAAAGCAAAAATATAAGAAAATACAACTCTAGGGCTGGGGATTCAGCTCAAGTGACACCACACCAACCTTGGACGCACAAGGACCCAAGTTCAATCCCCGGTAGCACAAAAAAAAAAGTTAGAAAATACAACTCTATCCCATTATTTAGCAATAACTACTGTATCAATCATTTTAATGACTTCTGCCTGGCTGGCTGGTTGGTTGGCTATCTTTCGGCCACTTATCATTTATGTGATCTATCTATACATACACACAATCTGAATCCAAATTTTTGAAACAGCTGTGTCCTCCAGGCTGCCTTGAACTCCTAAGCTTCCTCAACCCTCCTGCCTCTGCCTCCCCAGTAGCTGCAACTACAAGCACATGCCACTGCACCTAAATACACACAATTTGATTTGATTAAAATTATGGGTTACCAGGCCGGAGGGTTAGCTCAGTGGTTCTGGCGCCTGCCTCGCAAGTGCAAGGTCCTGAGTTCGATCTCCGGTGACCACATATAATGCTGGGTATGGAGACACGCCCACCAACAATCAACACCGAATTCCACAATGCTGGACGTGGGTGGCTCACGCCTGTAATCCCAGCACTTGGGAGGCAGAGACAGGAGGATTGCTGAGTTCGCGGCGGCTTGCCTGGGCACCATAGTGAGCTCAGAGCCAGCCTGAACTACAAAGCGAGACCCTGACTCAAAAAGCAAAAAAAAAAAAAAAAAAAAAATTATGGGATACCGTGCCTGCTTCACAAGCACAAGGTTCCGAGTTTGATCCCTATTACTGGGGGAAAAAAAAAAAAAAAAAAGGAAAAAAATTGGGATATCTTCATGCTATTTTAAACTCAAATTTTGAGTTTATTATAGGCCATTTAAAAATATTTCAGTTCAAATGTACTTGTCGAGCACCTCCTCCATGCTGAGCACCGTGGGTCAGGAAGATCCCGTAGTCGGTCAGCCGGGCTCGCTCTTGCGTGCTCTCCGGTCGGTTAACACAGAGGAAGTGGCGCTGTGGGCGTGGCGTCCTTCGGAAGTACAGCCTCCAGCTGCGGAGTTGGCAGGAAGGGCTGGGTGTTCATGTTCTTCCTCTTCCTACCCCCTTGCTCTTGTCATCACTTTTTTCTTCATTAAAATCCCTCTAGTGTTGAGTACAGCTTCTTAATGAGGCTTATTTCCGCTCAAATTCATGCTCCACCTCTCAGCAAGAAGATGCCTGTTTTATCAGGGAGTCACTGGCCTAATTTAAAAACCATACTTTCCAGCTCTTCCAGCCTCCCTCGAAGTTAGATGACTTATTTGGTGTGTGGAGCACCAGAGCCTCGCACATGCTAAGCCTGTGCTTTGCCACCCAGCTACACCCTCACCCTCTAAGTGAGACTGTATCTTTAGGTTCTAGCAAAATATGTGAGATTTCCAGGAAAGTTGCACAGAGGAAGTTACATTCCACTGGGGTGGCGGCGGGGGGGGGGGGGGCAGAGTTGAGGTGTTTTCTACATCGACCATTTCTTTCCCCTGTTGTGCTTCGTAGGATGAGGGTGTGAGGCGGGGGCTCAAGCTGCTGTCTTGAATCATGAGGTTTGGAATATATATGAGGCCACAGCATAGAGGGACAAGTGATGAAATTATTTCTTCTATGGACAAGAATTAACCCTTACATATTTGACCCACTGTTGCCCAATCGTTTTTATTGGTTGAATATTCTGAATGTTCAAAGTCTCTGACGCGAATCTGAGATTAAAATTTAAATCCAGCCAGGCGTGGTGGCTCACGCCTGTAATCCCAGCACTCGGGAGGCAGAGACAGGCGGATTGCTGAGTTTGAGGCTTGCCTGGACTACATAGTGAGCTCAGAGCCAGCCTGAACTACAAAGCGAGAACCTGTCTCAAAAAAAAAAAAAATTAAATCCAACATGCCCAACTGCTTTATAGGTTTTTCCTCTCATCACCTGATCTTCTGGGTTCTCTCAGTTTTCTTGTTTGACCTTCTGGTGGTTTTACAGCCCTTTGATTCCTCCATATTCTTGCCGTAGGGTGAGATAAAGGTCGGCGATGTTTCTTATCCTGAATACTAGACTATCAGAACCAAGGGCAATCACCAAACCTAGGAGCAGGGTACCGAGAGGGATGCGATAGCTAATACCTCACTGTTGGAACAAGTTAGAGACCTGAAGATACTGGGCTGGTCTTTTTGGAGAGCAGGGCATCTGTTTTCTCTGGGGAACTTTTAGAAAGGGACAAGGACCAGAGTTGAAGGAACAGAAGCTGCTGCTGCAGCATGGACAGAGACTGTGGAAGCAGCTGTTCTTGTGAGCGGTGGACCAAGTCTGGGTGATCGGCTTGGCTGTGAGTTGCAGAGCGTGTGCAGAGACAAGAGCTGTGTTCATTAGACATTAATTAAGACTCCCGGGCCGAGGACAGATCATAGCACAGAACATCATGTTAAAGATCGGAGAGGGAAACCAAAGCTACAGTTCTCCTGGATGACGGCCCAGAAATGAGCCTCAGGGCTGGGGAGATTGGAGGAGTGTGGAAGGGAGGGTGTCTGTAGGATGTGGATTGGCGTGGGGGGGGCGGCTTGGGACTCTTTTGCGTGTGTGATGGGAGCCGGGGGCTGGGGGGCTGCTCCCTGAGGATGGAAGGGTCTGCTCAGATGCTGAGCGCAGAGTGCGGCCTGTGACTCCCTTCCCCTTGCCTTAACCTGTGTTTCCACACCTCCACTGTGTCAGACGCAGTGCTATCAAGGAATCAAGCTGATTGCTAACTGCGTATTTGTTACTGTGGATCCAACCCAGGTCCTTATGCTCACTAGGCCAGCAGCACTCTGTCACTCAGCTACAGATTTGTGATCCTCCTACCTCAGCATCCTGAGTAAACAGGATGACAGGCACCAATCACTGTCCCAGGCTTAATGTACTTCTGGGGTTTTTTTGTGGTTGTTGTTGTTATTTTTTTTGGAGACAGGGTCTTGCTTTGTAGCTCAGGCTAACCCTGAACTCACTATATAGCCCAGGCTAACCTCGAACTCACAGCAATTCTCCTGCCTCTGCCTCCCGAGTGCTGAGATTACAGGCATGAGCCACCACACCGGACACTGTGGTATGTGGTATCGAAGATCAAATCCAGACCTTGTGCTTTCCAGGCAGATGCAGGAACTACTGAGCTAAATCCCCGGCCCTAATGTACCTTTGTTTTAATGACTGGATCAAACTGAGACGAGGAACGCCACGGGTGGCAGCTGGATTCACAGCGAAGACACCAAAGTCAAAAGCACGGTCAGACAGGCAGCCACCCTGCTGCCCATTTGCAGTCTCCGCTAAGCCAGGTGGAAGCAGGGCGTGGAGAGGCCTGGCCTCCCCTGCGCTGGCTACCGCACTCCCTGAACAGGCAGACCCTGTTCAGCGTACTCAGCAAGTTGCTCCGTCATCACCAATCAGTTGCAGGAGAATCCTCAGGTGGAGCAGAGAGAGGATGGAGGAGGCCTGAGGGACCAGCTCCAGAAAGGTTGCTGAGAAAGTTAAGTCTGGCCGATTGTATTGAGCAGGAAGGAAAGTGCTGAATAAATTATCTGTTGGACACGGTTGCAGGCCAGGAGGTGTTTTCTCATTATGCATGCCCTCATTAGGTGAAATGTGAAAAGCGTGACACTGCAACCAGGGTGAGACGCAGCCAAGCACTAGCTGGCGCATCCTGGGAGCCGCAGCTGCCCCGGCATCATTCCTCATAAGCAGATTTTGCCCGGAGAAAGGCGGGAGTGGAGTGGGGGTTGGGGGTGTGACAACGCCTCAATTCTTCCAGCAACTCTTTGCACTGCCCTCAGCAGAAACAGCTCTCAGAGGGCCCGGCTTGCCCGGAAGATTCCAGCTCTGCTCCTTTTCCCAGCAAGTGGAATGGGACAGTAACCAAATGCAGGACATGCTGCTAGGTGCTGGAGCCAAGATGGATTGGGTCTCCCCTCATGGCACCTCAGGACCAAAAACGATACAAGTAACTTGTGAGGGGAGCAATGAAGGTAGACCCCGTGGATCTGGGGAGATTTGTGCAGAGAGGCCTGACTCAGGCAGGCAGCGGCCGGGAGGAGATTGTGTGATGGTGGAGGGGACCTTGGCAGGAGAGTAGGATAGGCAGAATGGGCAGAGGCCTGGCCCTCCAGGGCTTTGGAAACCCTGTAGGGACCCTAAGAATGGAACCGTTGGGTGCTAACCCCAGGCACTACTTTAACATGCTGCTGCTGCCCCTCCCGAGTGTCCTTGTACCTCAGGTCCAGGCCTGTCATCCTCTATCCTATACCTGCTCCGTCTAGGTCGACACACAACTCCTGTCTGCTCCGCTGTAGACTTTCCTCCCCCCCTAGGCTTCCCTGCTCCCCGAGCCAGAGTCCCAGCCTTCCTTGTCTTGGACAGCTGCAGCCATGTGCCTCCCTCTGTCACCCACGTTACTGGCTGGCCCCTTCCTGTGACACAAACGGCTTCGTGTCCATTGGCTCCACTTTTCTGATTTACCTACCTGCTGCTTAAATCTTCCTTCCCCAAGGTGCCCCAGCCTGCAAGTGATGCAACCCAGCACTTCTGCACTGGCCTCTCTCAGCTGTCCCTTCCGCCTGGAGTGCCCTTTGCTCTTCCTTCCCTGGAAGGTCTTTTTCCTCCACCCACAGACCTGCCCTCCTCCACTCCTTCAGGCAGGAAAATTCTGCACCTCTTGAGGGCAGACAGCCTGGTAATACCTGCCCTGCAGGTGCTCCAGAAATGTGTTCCCTGTTCAGGCTGCTTCCGCAAGAAGAAAGTTCCCAGAGATGCCTGGAACTGGGGGAGGGGCGGTGTGCCCTTTCTTTCTGTTGTAATAGAAATGTTCTGGGATTAGGCGATGGTGATGGCCGCACAATATTATGGCTACACTAAAACAGTGGTTTTTGTGTTATATGAATTTTATCTCAACATTTTTATAAAAGAAATGTTAAATAGGGCCGGAGATTTAGCTCAGTGGTTCCAGCGCCTGCCTTGCAAGCACAAGGTCCAGAGTTCGATCCCTGGTAACCACATACAATGCTGGGTGCAGTGACTCACACCCACCAGCCATCAATACCACATACCACAGTGCTAGGCGTGGTGGCTCACACCTGTAATCCCAGCACTCAGGAGGCAGAGGCAGGAGGATTGCTGAGTTCCAGGCTTGCCTGGGCCACATAGTGAGTTCAGGGCCAGCCTGAACTACAAAGTGAGACCCTGTCTCAAAAAAAAAGAAAAAGAAAAAAAATAAGTGTTAAATAAAATGTACAGGAGGCCAAGCATGGCAGGGCACGCCTGTTAATCCAGCTACTCAGGGGGCAAGGTAGGCGGAGCACAAGTTGGAGGCCAGCCTGGGGGTCCTGCCTGGTGTCACAAGTGCCTTGCCCCAATTCATGAATCACAAACTCATGAGGGATTGAGAATTGAATCAAAACAAGCTGACAATTGACCGATTACTGGCAGAAACGGCATATACATGTATTAAAACACACACCGGCATGACGGGAACCACACAAAACTGGAAGCTCAGAGGAGGGCCAGATGGTTGGGGCTGAAACGTTCTCTTCACTGTGGAGAGGGCAATGGAGGATGTGGGCAATTTTTGAGAAAGAATGAATGCTTTTTAGGGGAGCTCAGTAAACCCAGAAAGTAGGGAGTAGCGAGGGACAAGGTCCTTCTGGGCTCTGGGAGAGCTGGTGACAAGTTACACCGAAAGTAAAGGACAAGATTGCCCTGTCAGCAAGAGCTGTCTCGCTAGCAAAGGCTGCCAGCTCTCAGAAGCATAGCCGTAAAGTGTGTTGGGTCAGGTGTGGTGATGGCCTTCTGTGATTAACCTTCCCTGGTAAACGAGAATTCAAGGAAGGCTCCAGCGCAGTGGCATTCTGAGGCGTTCCTTCAGTCAGATGAGGGTGATGCAGGAGAGCAGGGCCTAGCTCCCCACCTGAGACGCAAGTTCGTGTTCTCTAAAAACTGAAGAATGAATTTCAGGAACGACAGAGGTTTGAGTAGGCAAATTTTATTGAGAAAGAAAGCTTCTGCCTAAGGGAGGCAGAAGGGGGAACCCGGCAAGGTGGGGAACCCACCCATCTCACTTTTGAGAGGAGTTTTATGGGACAAAGCCATGAAATGAGGCAGGCGCACAGTGGGGGGTTCTAATAAGATTCCAAAGGAATGGGCCAACTGCAGTTAACCAATGGGATTGCAAGGACAGTTGCTTAAGCAACACGGATCAAATGGGGTCCAGTGAGGAATCAAGTCATAGAGGGTCTTTCTTGTCAGGAGACTCCTCTAGGTGGGCCGAGGTCCTGGCCCTCTACCCCGGGGACTTGCAATCGCTGCGTTCCCGGGGAAGGGGTGGATCTGGCTCTTGACTCCACATCCTAGGAGGAGAATGAGGGCCGTCAGTCACTGCCCTCTGGGAGTGTAGTTTTTTGTTGATGGTGTTGACCTTTGGCAGGTTCTTCTTTCTTGCAAGTCTTTTCAAGGGACAGTCCGACCTATCAGTTTACCATATGTGTAGCTAGCTTTTCTACCTATAATAAGGGGACCTGAGAAGGTCCCTCCGTGCCCTTGGGGAGACGAGGAAGGTTGGGAGGCTTGGGTCTGGGGTAGCTGCTAAGCCCCGCCCCTTTCCTTAATTAAAAGCGCTCAATGTGCCAAATGTTGGGGTACTGTTTCCTGAGCCCCAGTACTAATGGATTTCCCATTTCTGCTTTCTTCAGCTCTATTTTGTAAATAATTCATATTAGCATATGTTCACAATACCTGATAAATGCACTCATCCTGGGGAATGGTCCGCGTGCAAACCAAATCTAGCTCCTTTTTACTTCCTCTCCTCTCCCTTCAGCTCTGATTTGCCTGCGTAGCCAGCCCTGCTAGCTCGCCAGTTAGGGGAGAGGCTGCCTCAATTCCTGAATCACACATAAAAGCCGATAGATCATTTAACTGTATTTGTTGTGATTTTTTGCCTTTCGTCAGACAATATGAAAAGATGAATGAATAATAAAATCACTTTTCTTGTTTTCTAATTTGCTGCTCTTTTATTCCCATGCTGAGGATTCTAACTTACTTTACCCTGGCCCTTTTTCCCATTCTCCAGCCATTCTCCCATTGGAAGCCATTTCAATTTAAATGGAGAATTAAAGCATGCCTCATAAAACACCAGACAGCTGTTCTGGCCCCCTGGGTTTGCTTCTTTATTCTTCTGCTTCCCCCTCAGGCTGACATTCTGAATTGAGATTTCTAGACCTGTGTGTATCTCGCACTACACTGCGCTACCCCCGCCCGGCTAGACAAAAATAACTTCTCAGAGCCTTTCACGCACCTGGGCTCCTCATTCACCATGAAAAGCCCCCTGAGGGGTGCAGAAGGAAAGCTTGTGTCCTGCTGTCCTGGCCAGTGGCCCCAGGGGCGGCTGGGGCTCTTCTGACTGTGGTCCTTTCTGCTGGTGAGGAGAGAGAAGGTGGGGACTTTCCCAGTGTGTTGTACTTGTCGCACCTGAGTCACCTGGACACAGTCCAGGCCCCCTGGGGATGTCAGGAAAGGACAGAAGGCACAAGGATTCACTGTGGCCGCTTCAGGAGGAAACGACAGAGGAGCTCCGGTTTCTGTGCTTGTCGTGGTGACGCTGCTTCTGCCAACTGACTCTCAGGTCCTGTCTTCAGCCCAAGACCTGTGAAGCTCCTCTCACTCTCAGATGCTCCCACGGCCCAGGAGCAGACAGTGCTCAGATGAGCAGCTGATAGAAAACAGCAGAGTTGAAATCCAATTAATTTATGAAAACTTTTGTACTATCCTCCCAGAGTTTAAGAAAAAAACCTACTCATCCTACACAGAGGGTTTCAGCGACAGTACAGACAACTCCTGTCAGTGATTTATTAGAAACTAACGTGTACGGATCACATACCATATTGCATGTACCATTTTAAGGGCAGATTACTCTAGATAGTCCCTTCCATTACTCAGTAAGTAAATACTGCTGTTGTTCCCATTTTATAGATGGGGAAATAGAAACGGAGAGAGGTTGGGTATTGGCCCAAAGTTACACAACTAGCAAGAGCTGGCACCCAGGCAGCCTGGCTCTGGAGTCGGCTCAGCAAGTGGATGTGTTGCTGCTGAGAGCCTCAAATCACGGAACATGCGATTCAGGGAGGAAGATGCAGCCTGTGTGTAGTAAGAATTCCCAGAAGAAAGAGTTGTTGTTTGTTTGTTGTGTGTTTTGTGGGCTCCATCCCAGGCAAGTGCGCTACCACTGAGCTGCGTCCCTGGCCCTGGTGACTTTGTCTTTGCAGCTGGATGGTTCCCTGCAGAGGAAACGGTCTTATACAGACTGTTTGGTGTGTTCACCGGGACAGGCACTGGTGGGAGGTTGCAGGAGGCACGGGCAGCCCTCCTCCGCACTGCCGCCAAGAAAGTATTCTCCACTGGAGCCCGCGGAGAGAGCTGAAGCAGGGCCAGGCTGCTCAGGCTTCCCCTGCCAGCATGTGACCATAAGCACACCTCTTCCTACCCCAGGGATCAGTTTTCCAAGTGTCAAGTGAGCAGGGTCTTGCGCGTGACCACACTGACAGTCTCCCGGGTATCTCTCGGTTGGCCTTGGTCCCCAAACTCCAATCCCTCCCTCTCCTGAATCTTCGTGGAAGTCTGGGATCTTGCAGCTGGTGGAGCCCAAGAGATAATGCAGGCCACTTGCTGGACACCTTTCCCAGGTCTCCTGCACACTGCTGTGCCCCTCCCCCACAGGCTGTGCATGGGCCCTAGTGTCCTGCGGCGGTTCACAGCACCTCCAGCGATGACAAGTGTTACTGAGCAGACTGAAGCGTGTCCCGGGAACTGCCCCTGGTGACGCTGGAGCTCCCTCCACTGCACAGGGAGGATAGAGAGGTCACGTTCATTCACACCACCTGCAGCCCTGTAAGCGTGCACCCCACTCTCACAGCCGGAGCAAGGGGCAGCGCATGGGTGGGTATCTCTCTTTTCCTCTCTCACATGTGCACATGGACACATGCGCGCACACGAGCACACGCACGCACACACACACACACACACACACACACACACACACACACCTACAAAGTGAGACCCTGTCACAGAGTCTGCCCTCTGGGTGCTCAGTACCAGCCGAGAACATCTGTCTTTAACATTCCAGTCTCCTAATCACGTGTCCACCCTGTTCTGTGGTGGTGTGAATGCATTCGCTGTGCCAATAGTGTGAGAGTAAGGTGCTCTGTTATTGCTGCTATTGTTATTATCGCCCAACTCACAAACCCAAGAATTACAAAGACGAATTTCAAGATGTGATTGTGATTTCAAGAGGAGTTCCAGTATCTGAACACTTATGAATTTCCATGCAGGAAATTTAATGTTCTTTTTTTTCTTTCTTTTTTTTTTGAGACAGGGTCTCTCTTTGTAGTTCAGGCTGGCCCTGAGCTCACTATGTAGCCCAGGCAAGCCTCGAACTCAGCAATCCTCCTGCCTCTGCCTCCTGAGTGCTGGGATTACAGGCGTGAGCCACCATGCCCAGTTTAATGTTTTTGAACTAGTATTTAATTTTGTTTTTGAGACTGGTGGAGGCTGGGAAGGTGGGGGAGGTCTTCCTGTGCTGCCCAGACTGGCCTTGAACTCTTGATCCTCATGCCTCAGGCCTTTCCAAGTATGTACTAGAGATTACAGGTGTGCACCACTATTCTTCTATACTTAGCTCTTGAACTGGTTTTTTATTTTTACTTTTTTATTTTTATTTTTTGAGACAGGGTCTCACTTTGTAGGTCAGGTTGGCCATGAGCTCACTATGTAGCCCAGGCAAGCCTTGAACTCAGCAATCCTCCTCCCTCTGCCTCCTGAGTGCTGGGATTGCAGGCGTGAGCCACCATGCCTGGTTTGAACTGGTATTTTTAGTATATGTACTGCTGAAGAGACCTAAACTGTTATTTTTCATTGTTTTTCGATTGATTGGTTGATTCTGGTGCTGGGGTTGGGACCCAGGCCTCCCACATGGAGGCAGGCGCTCTCTCACTGAGCTGCACCTCCAGCCTGAGCTGCTACTTTAAATCTGACATGATAGAGGCCAGTGCTTGGGACCCTCTCTAAGGGACTGTAGGACAGACAGCTGCCTCTGAGATTTATACAAGAATGAGAAAAGCCTCCAACACCACCCTCTGAATAATTCTCAGGTCTGAAATCCCCTCAGCACCAGTTCTCGTTGTGAGCTTTAAGGTTTACAGAAAGGAGAGCATCACACCTGAAGGCACTGCCCTGCTGCACTGCATGACAGAAGGACCTTGCGCTCAGCAGGAGGAGCATGAGTTCAAGGCCAGCCTGGGCAGCCAAGGATCAGGTAGGGAAGGGCCAGGTGTATCGTGAGTAGCTGCTGAGAGTTTTAATTCAATGTAGCCTGTCTGACTTGCTGACTCAGTGTTGGGAAAACACAGCGTTCCCCTGGGAGGGAAGGTGTTTGTATAAATAGAAGGTATTATCATCTGAGGCATGGCTGCCAGGCTGGCAGCTTTTCTCTGCTTGTCCCGGGAGGAGCCCCACCTGGCTGGTGCTCCCTACAGGGTCCTCTGCATGCTGGGAAGTCATGGACAAGGCGGCCACTGTCCCCACCCACCACTCTCCTCTGACTGAGAGCTGTTCTTGTCCTGATACAGCACCTCACTCCTGATCTTTAAACAGCTGTGTTGAGGTACAAATCACACAGTACAATTCACCCCAGTTATGGAACATTTTCATCTCCCCAAAGGGAACACTACCCCCTTTAGCTATTACCACCAGCTGTAAGCCACAGCTGCTCTTTCTATCCCTATTGAGTCTCATTCTGGACATTTCATGAATACATGGGTCTGTTTTGTTTTATTGTTTTCTGAGACATAGCCTATGTAATTGAGGCTGTCTTGAAATTCCCTATGTAGCTCAGGCTGGCCTTGAACTTGAGATCCTCCTGCATCAGCTTTCTTAGTACTGGGATTACAAGTGTGCACCACCACACCTGGCTGAATATGTGGTCACTGGTGACCAGCTTCTTTCCTTTGGGATACTGTTTTTAAGGTTGCTCATGGTTTTTGGGTTTCTTTTTGTTTGTTTTTTTGTTTTTTTTGAGACAGGGTCTCGCTTTGTAGTTCAAGCTGGCTCTGAGCTCACTATGTAGCCCAGGCAAGCCTGGAACTCAGCAATCCTCCTGTCTCTGCCTCCCGAGTGCTGGGATGACAGGCCTGAGCCACCACGCCCACACTGTGGTATGTGGTGCTGATTGCTAGTTGATTGTTGGTGGGCGTGAGTCGCCACGCCCAGCATTGTTGTATGTGGTTACCAGGGTCGAACTCAGGACCTTGCGCTTGCAAGGCAGGCGCCAGAACCACTGAGCTAAATCTCTGGTCCCAAAGGTTGCTCATGTTTTGACGTGTACAGTACCATCAGCACTCTGAATGGCCAAGTACCACGTTCCATTGGGAGTAGCCTATGTTTTGTGTATCATTACATCAGTTGCTGGGTATTTTGAGCTGTTTCTACCTTGGCTGTTGTGTGCAAGCTTCTGTGTGGACACGACTTCCATTTTTCTTGGGAATATACCCAGGCAAGGGATTGCTAGCTAGTTCATTTAGTAACTGTGCTTAATTGTCTGAGGAACTCCGCATCTTCGCTAACAACAGAGATCAAACAACTACTGCTAACTGGGGGTCTGGGAGACTGGCCGTTGTTCCACAGATGCTTGTCAGGCTCTGTGTCTGTCCCCCCCGGGGGAATTGCTCCAGCTTCTGCAAGCAGCACTACTAATGAAGTCAGTAAGCTCATGACTTTGCCGCCAGACAGACACTGTGTCCTGAATGCAGAGCCCTTGGGGGTGGGGTTTCCCCACAGGTTTGTGGACAAATAACTGACAACGAAAACACATATCAAGTGTACGGGTTTGTGAGTTTTGGCGTGTATATGTATACATCGTGAAACTATCAGTTTCCCGTTTCCTTGTGTGCCTTTATGTTTCCTGCCACTGCCCTTCCCTACCTCCATATCCTCGGCAGCCACTGACCAGACTTCAGATGGGGAGCATTTTCTACAATGAAACAGTATATGCTTTAGTGTGGCTTGTTTTAAAAGTTATTTATTGGGCCAGAGATTTAGCTCAGTGGTTCCGGCACCTGCCTCGCAAGCGCAAGGTCCTGAGTTCGATCCCAGTAACCACATACAATGCTGGGCGTGGAGACTCACGTCCACCAGCAATCAATACCACATACCACAGTGCCAGGCGTGGTGGCTCACGCCTGTCATCCCAGCACTCGGGAGGCAGAGACAGGAGGATTGCTGAGTTCGAGGCTTGCCTGGGCTATATAGTGAGCTGAGGGCCAGCCTGAACTACAAAGCGAGACCCTGTCTCAAAAAAAAAAAAAGTTATTTATTAAACAACCTGGCAGGTTCTCTGGTGATACCAAATAGGGCTCCTACAATTTACCCAGTTCTGATACTAACTACCCAACCTACCCAGGTTTCTACACTTTTTTTTTTTTTTTGGAGGACCTACTGGGTTTGCATGTAGGGCTTTTGCACTGAGTTGCATCCTCAGCCCTTTTTAAATTTTTTATTCTTGAGTCAGGGTCTTACTAAGTCACTAAGTTGCCCAGGATGGGCTTAAATTTGTGATCCTGTCTCAGCTTCCCGAAGTGTGGGATTACAGATGTCTACCACCACACCTAGGAGTGTGTGTGTGTGTGTGTGTGTGCGTGTGCGTGCGCGCACGCACGTGCCTGTATAGCCCAGGCAGGTATCAAACCTTCCTTCTTCCTACCTCAACAGAAACAAGTATCTATTTCTCATGAGATGATGAATGTGTATTCTGATCCAAGCCTTTATCGGATACACAGTTAGAAACTATTTTCTCCCAGTTTGACTTGTCTTTTTATTCTTAACAATATCTTTCAAACAGCAGACATTCTTAGTTTAATGAAGTCCAATTCATCACTGCCTTTCTTTTTTTAGATGATGCTTTTGGTGTGTTTTTTTGTTTTTTTTAAGACAGGGTCTTGCTTTGTAGTTCAGGCTGGCCCTGAGCTCACTATGTAGCCCAGCCGGGCCTCGAACTCAGCAATTCTCCTGCTTCTGCCCCTCCAGGGCTGGGATTACAGGTGTGAGCCAACAAACTCAGCATTGTGGTGTGTGGTACTAATTGATGGTGGGCATGAGTTACCACGTCTGGTATTATTGTACGTGGTTACTGGGGATTGAACTCAGGACCTTGTGTTTGCTAGGCAGGCACCAGCCTTGGTGTTTGTTTTTGAGATAAAGTCTTGCTGAATAGCCCAGGCTAGCTTCAGACTCACTATGTAGCATAGGCTGAATTCAAACTCCTGATCCTTCTACCTCAGCCTCTTGAGTACTGGAATTACGGGCATGCACCACCAGGCCTGGCTTGAAGTTCAATCTTCTGTATTTGACTGTCCAGTTGTTCCAGCACCATTTGGTAAAAAACAAAACAAAAAAATAAAACTTGTCTCTCCACTGCATCACCTTCACATTTTATTCAAAATTACTGTTCACACATGCAAGCTCTGTTTCTGGCCTCTTCTCTCTTATTGATCTATTTATCTTTAAATAGCTGCCACTGTATGTTTTTTAGCTGCACCAGCTAGATTTCAGACTATGTTCCTCCAACTCCATTCTTTCTCAAAATTGTTTTAGTTATTCCAGATGAATTTTAGGATCATCTTGTCAGTTTCACAGAAAAAGCACTGTGGGGGCTGGAGATTTAGCTCAGTGGTTTTGGCGCCTGCCTAGCAAGCACAAGGTCCTTAGTTCAATGCCTGGTAACCACATACAATAATACCGGTGTGGTGACTCATGCTCACTAGCAATCAGTACCACATACCACAATGCTGGGCATGGTGGCTCACACCCATAATCCCAGCATTTGGGAGGCAGAGACAGGAGGATTGCTGAGTTTGAGGTTTGCCCAGGCTATATAGTGAGCTCAGGGCCTGCCTGAGCTACAAAGCGAGACCCTGTCTCAAAAAAAAAAAAAAAAAAGAAATGTGCAGCCAGGAGTGAGATAAACCTTTCCCACCACACCCCCAGTGACCAGCTTCTTTCCACCAGATCCAAACTCAATGGCAGTCAGCTATAAGTGCCCATAATCCAGTTATCTTCTGGAGGTCCTGCCTATGTTCCCATGAGGCTTTAGGTAGACATCTGGATATAATCCGAGACAAGTCTAGTGGCTTCTATAAAGCCGGTCTAAAGAGTCCAGACCTACTGCCACACTTTACTGTGACTTCATCCAAGCCAGGGCGATCCAGCTTCAGGCCCTTTCTGGGGACCAGTTTCCATGAGCCTCTAGGTCCACCCAGCCCACAGATCTGTACCTTTCCAGGCTCTACTTTGCCATGGATGGTATGGAGTTCAAAGAGCTGTGTGGTGCTCAGGTCCCAGAGCTGCATTTGACTTAGGTTTCTAGATCTCTCACTTGATCTCGGGGCTTGCGTAGGGCTGGAGGCACTTGGTGCTTTTCCCTTCTGGTGCCTGGCCCTGAATGTGGCCTCCCTGGCCAATGCCTCTGTTTCTCTTTGTTAGGCTGTTACAGGAGACTTGCAGCTACGGCGATCATCCATGCATTTCGTCTGTCATTGAGGTGACCTCAACAGGGAGCCAGACAGGAAGGATGCTCAGAATCCAAGTGGACTGAAATATATTCAAGAGGTGTGGCCCAGCCAGACTGATAGGGCATGGAAAGAATTCAGAATAGCGTCAAGCCATCCACTGAGGTATTCTGAAGTAGTGCGGGGGGTGTTGGATACCCAAACCTGACTTGATATTTAGGGGAGGTATGGAAAATACAGGGGAGAGACAGTCCAAGATGTGGGCTGTGAGGTCAGGCTGTATGGAGGGCTGTGGCTTGAAACTGCAAGCCTTCAGCAGATTTTTTTTTTTTTTTTGAGACAGGGTCTCACTTTGTAGTTCAGGCTGGCCCTGAGCTCACGATGTAGCCCAGGCAAGCCTCGAACTCAGCAATCCTCCTGTCTCTGCCTCCTGAGTGCTGGGATGACAGGCGTGAGCCACCATGCCCAGCATTGTATGTGGTTACCAGGGATCGAACTCAGGATCTTGCTCTTGCGAGGCAGGTGCCGGGACCACTGAGCTAAATCTCTAGCCCCAGCAGATCTTTTATACATCTGGTCTTGTGTGATTCCTTAGTGGGGTCTGTATGTCCATAGCTCATGAACCAACCAAAAATACCATCTGTTAGCAACTTCAGCCCAGCAAGAAGTTCACCCAGTCTGCTTAAAATTGTAACCTCAGTTCCTAGCGATGATAAAAACATTGTTCTCGGGCCGGAGGGTTAGCTCAGTGGTTCCGGTGCCTGCCTCACAAGTGCAAGGTCCTGAGTTCGATCCCTGGAAACCACAAACTATGCTGGGCATGGAGACTCATGCCCACCAACAATCAATACCATACCGCATACCACAGTGCCGGGCGTGGTGGCTCATGCCTGTAATCCCAGCACTCGGGAGCAGAGACAGGAGGATTGCTGAGTTCGAGGCTTGTCTGGGCTACATAGTGAGCTCAGAGCCAGCCTGAACTACAAAGCAAGACCCTGTCTCAAAAAAAAAAAAAAAAAAAACCACATTGTTCTCTTACTGTGTTAGCTTTTAACCCAAGAGACATTTAGAATCAAGTATGGGCATGAAAAAAATCCAAATCATAGTATTATTAATTGTTGTGGGGCTTTAAGTGAAGTTTAAGAATAATCTACTTAGGGCTGGAGATTTAGCTCAGTGGTTCCAGCGCCTGCCTCCCAACACAAGGTCCTGAGTTTGGTAACCACATACAATGCTGGGTATGGTGATTTATGCCCACCAGCAATCAATACCACATACCATGGTGCTGGGCGTAGAGGCTCACTCCTGTAATCCCAACACTCAGGAGGCAGAGACAGGAGGATTGCTGAGTTTGAGGCTTGCCTGGACTACATAGTGAGCTCAGGGCCAGCCTGAACTACAAGTGAGACCCTGTCTCAAAAAAAAAAAAAAAATCGGGCCAGAGGGTTAGCTCAGTGGTTCCGGCGCCTGCCTCGCAAGCGCAAGAACCTGAGTTCAATCCCTGGTGACCACATATAATGCTGGGCGTGGAGACACACCCACCAACAATCAACACCGCAAACCACAATGCCGGACGTGGTGGCTCACGCCTGTAATCCCAGCACTCGGGAGGCAGAGACAGGAGGATTGCTGAGTTTGCGGCGGCTTGCCTGGGCACCATAGTGAGCTCAGGGCCAGCCTGAACTACAAAGTGAGACTCTGTCTCAAAAAGCAAAAAAAAAAAAAAATCTACTTTTTAAAAAATGTCTTTGTTTAGTGCACTTGATAGACTGGTTTTTGGAGTTCATCTTTCCTGCCCCATTCCCATAGTGCTTGGAAAAATAAGCATTAATTTTGCTCTCTTTGCCTGGCATTAGGTGAAGAAAATTAAAGGTTCCATAATTTCAAGGAAAAGGGAAATAAAATCCCATTTCTACAGGAGGAGGGATGGAGGCTGGAAGAGCATTTCAGGCTGGAAATATTTCTGCAGTCCTCTCTTCCCATTGTTTCCTGGGTCCCTTTAGGTTTTCACATCCTCCATCTAGGTCCTCCCAGACTCCTTGGCCTGTCCAGAGCCCTGGACTTTGGCTTTTTAGTGGGTGTCCCACCTCCAGGTACTGTGTCTGCTGCATGATAAACTACCTCAAGGGCACGGACTGAAATGAAAGATAGTGTCTTCCTTTTGTGTGTGAGTGTGGGGACAGCTCCTCCATGTCAGCCCGGAGAAGCTCCAAGTCTGGGGATGGTCCTGGCCAGGGCCCGGGACCCTGCCTGGGCCTCTTAGCCAGTGAATCTATATCTCTTGTGACCTGGCCTCCTCACGATGTGGTGCCTAGTTTCCAAGGACATGTGACCCAAGCAATGGAGAGAGGTAGGCAGGCGTATTGTCTCCTTTTCTAGCCTAAACTCATAAACGGAAGAGCATGGCTTTTGGTCGTCCTGCTGAGTCCTCACGGAGCCCCTGATTTCAGGGGGAAGCAGTCCCTCCCTCTGGTGGGGCAGGGATAGGCTGGAAGAGTGAGCAAGACCAGAGACCTTCTGAGAGCACCTGAGGAGATTCAGAGCAGAAGCAGGTGCGTGAAGCACCTCAGAGGAGGACTGTGGCTTCAGGGAGGGCGCTGGCAGGGTCAGGACGCAAAGCGCTGAGGGGTCCGCAGTCAGGGAGGACGGCTCTGGTCTCATGTGATCACAGGTTTGCAGGGAACATTAAGTGACAGAAGCTGTGAGCCCAAGGTCAGCTGGAGCCCAAGACCCAGCACATCTTCTCTATACCTTTCCTGTCTCTGGGGCCAGACCAGTGACCCCTAAACCGTGCCATCTTGTGACTTGTTTCAAGAGCCTGGAGACCTAGCGTTGAGGGTGTAAGTCTGTGCAAAGTAAGGAAGTCTCTCTGTGGAACCAGTAACAGTAGCCCCCGTGCCTTGAAAGGCTTAGTTGGTCCCCGAAGTCCCTCCTGCACGGGGTTGGAGATCCCAGGACAGAGGAGAGCAGGGACCTGATGGGGTCGGCAGGCAAGACATCCGCCGGCTGGGCTGTGCCAACGCGACCTGCAGCCCAGGGCCATCCCAGATCACGGGCAAGACTGCCGGATGCCAGGTGGTCCGGACGGTGGTCAGAGCTGAGTGCGGAGGGAGGGAAGCCTTGGCAGCGTCCCCAGAGGCCTTGCTGAGACACACAGCTGGGTCCATTCCAGAATTTCTGGCCCTGCAGGTCTCCATGGAGGGGACAGATGTGCAATTAAGGTAATTTCCTGGGTGATGCTGGTGCTTAGCAAACCATGGAGCCAGGGCCAGTCTCGGGCAGACGGGCTGTGCCCTCGTAAAGCAGCGGGGAGCTTACGTGACGGGGTGAGGGCTGCTGTGGTGCTAGAGTGGAGAGTAAGTGCCGGCTCTCACGCAGACACCCTGCAGGACTGAGGCAGCTGGGAGGCCGGCCGTGCCTGCTCTGGGAACTGTGGCCAGCAGTTGGGCAGTTGGGCCCCTCCCCCAAGTCCTGCACCTCGAGGACCCAAGGCCTAGAGACCCACGGGCTCCACGGCTTGCATCATGACTGCTTGAGCAGAACCACCCGCCTCCAGGCTCCACAGCCCGCTCGGCAGAGCCTCTGTCCAGTGCCACTGTGGTCAGTTTTGTCTGCAGGGCACTCCAGCGAGCCTCAGGACACTATCTGCTCTGGCCCAAGTGACCTAAGTCATGGGCAAGGCTCCTGGCTGGCAGGCTGCCAACCTGGATTGCTGAGTTGGATCCCTCGAGTATGAAGGGGCCAGATTCTCTTCATCTTGTTTTGTTACCATCTCTCTGGCTTTGCCCTGGGTCAAAGCCAGGTTTCTGGATCCTTTTGCTCCATTTTGTGGAAGTGGGAAAAAGCATGTAAAGAAAGTAGGTGTGGTCATACACAGCTGTCATCTCGGTGCTCTAGGAGGCTGAGGCAGGAGGATCCCAGGATTGTGCACAGTCTGGGCCAAAGAGCAAGACCCAGTCTCAGAATTTTAAAAGAAAAGAAATTTTAAAGTCTGGGTATGTAGCTCAATGTGCAGATCCCCAGAACTGCCAAAAAAAAGAAGAGGACATAGAAAAAGTGAACTGTATCTTAAGATGACCTTCTGGGGTGGCCACACAGCCACAGGAGCCTAAGTGACAGCAGGGCAGGCATGGCAGAGTGCCAGGTATTTCTCTGGTGACCTCTGAACGTGAACTTGTGTGGCCAGCACTCCGTGTGTCACAGCTGTGCAGCAGGGACAGCAAATGTGAGCCATTTACCTGCCATGGAGACCCCAGTGCATTGTCGCTCATGCTGATGAGGAGCCCCAGTGCACCCTGGGGTGTCACTGGCTCTGGGCCCTGCATAAAAAGCCACCTGCAGACTGCACAGTTCTCGAGCGCCAGCCCTGACTCTAGCCATCTCTTTCCTGTTCAAGAAAGCTTAGCAGGAGGTAAGTGAGATAAAGTGACACGACGTGGATAACCTGCCACAGACTCAATAAAAAGAAGATAATGTCTAAGCTGCAATTTATTAGCCACAAATTACTTGTAAAAATCTCCCTTCTGCTCACGACACATGGCTTTTGCCTCTGCCACCCTGACGGAGGGAGACCCCGGCTGAGAGGGTCTGCGGTGCCCAGGTGAGGGCTGCCCTACTGTTCCCGTGGGCAGGACTCTCCTTGGCTGTCTGGGAAGGGCTGCTGATGGGCCAGGGCACAGGGCACAGGGCACATCAAATTGATGTCTTTGCCTGGCTTTGTGCCCGTGGGGGATCCTAGTCCTGATGTGAATTAAGTTTCCTGGGTTTCCTTGCCACTTTCCCCCTGTTAAATTCGAGAGCCTGGCATGGCTGGGCTCTCAGCCCCAAGTTCACATCCCAGCCGACCCCGACCTGCGGCCGCAGCCTGCATGTTAGCACAGACCCTGGGGCTGGGTGGCCCGGGGTAGGAGAGAAGCCGTGGCTGAGGTGGGGGTGATCCGTGAGGGGAGGCCCCACTCTCCCGCTGGGAAGGTCAGGCTGAGCCCTATCAGTCCTGTACCCAAAGGCTTCTCCCTGGCCTCAGGGGTGACCCTCCGCTCTGGGGTGATGTCGAGGCTGGCTCCCCGAGCTTGTCCTGTGCCCTCCTGGGGCAGCAGCCTTGGCCTGGTGCTTCCCGGATGAGGGGACTCTCCTGCCTGCAGGCTCCGGGCTGCCTGTTCCCCGCCTTGCCAGAGGCGCCCTGTAGGTCACCTGCCCTTCACGGTGCATGGTACAGGTGCTTGTTAGCTGGGGCCACCCCGCTGTGCTGAGGGACACTGGGACAAGCTCCTTCCAAAAGGGAGGACAGTTCCTTCCTGCCCTCTGTGCCCCCTTTGCATGCCATCACGCAGAAGAGGAGACAGTGTGCCGACTACCCTGATTCTGGCAGTATAGCTCAAATGTGTTGACGTGTCCACTGTACCTCATAAATAGGAATGATTATTACATGTTAATAAAAATAATGTTTTATTCTCTTGCTTTCCTAAACAGGAGGCCCGGAGAAGTGGCCCCGTGGGCAAGGGGCCGGCTGCGGTTCCCCAAGGACCACCACATTCTTCCCATTCCCAGGCTGTCCTTCCAGCCCATTTCCGGGCAGCAGTGGGGGCTGGTTTACTCAGGCCCGGTGGCTTGTTTTGTTAAGGATTTTAAAATGTGTTAGGAAAAGGCTTTGCCATCACTTTCTCTGTCCATATGTACTGAGCAACTGGATGAAGAAAACCCACCAGATGCTAGGTCTGGCCCATGTCCTCCGTGCACAACCTGGCTGTCCAGACCTCAGCCAAGAGAAGAGGAGGGGACTCCTGTCCCCTGCCCTGTGCTCACCGCTGTATCAGAAGGCAGGACTTGGGGCTCCACACCCCAAGGCCCTGGGACATGCACAACTGAAATGTGCGAGGACTGAGTGCATGGGGAGGGCAGGTGCCCATCTGTGTCTGTTCACCTTGGAGTCCGCCTCAGACAAGCTGCAGGGCAGGACCGGGTCACCAGGTCTTCCTGGGAGCTGCACCCTGGCCGTGGACAGGAGGTCTGATTCTGTACTCTACTGAACACAGACACTAAAAGGGTACGGTCACCTCAAGTCAAGTGATGGGGTCTCCTCTGACCCCTGATGACAATGTGGCCTCTAGTACCTAAAAACGTGGCCTTCTT
>PVIC010026776.1:0-24304 GCA_004025085.1 Thryonomys swinderianus
GTTCAGGCTGGCCCTGAGCTCACTATGGTGCCCAGGCAAGCCGCCGCGAACTCAGCAATCCTCCCGTCTCTGCCTCCCGAGTGCTGGGATTATAGGCGTGAGCCACCACGCCCAGCATTATATGTGGTAACCGGGGATCGAACTCAGGTCCTTACGCTTGCGAGGCAGGCGCCGGAACCACTGAGCTAACCCTCCGGCCGTGTGTGTGTGTGTGTGTTTTACTGGAATGAAACCCAGGCAGAACACAGGGCTTGGGCACACTAGGCAAATTACTCTACCACTTAGCCACGCCCACCCTTTTTTTTTTTTTTTAAGACCAGGTTTTTTTTTTTCTTTCCTTTTTGAGACAGGGTCTCACTTTGTAGTTCGGGCTGGCTCTGAGCTCACTATGTAGTCCAGGCAAGCCTCAAACTCAGCAATCCTCCTGCCTCTGCCTCCCGAGTGATGGGATTACAGGCATGAGCCACCACGCCCAGCACTGTGGTATGCGGTATTGATTGCTGGTGGGCGTGAGTCTCTACGCCCAGCGTTGTATGTGGTTACCAGGGATCGAACTCAGGACCTTGCGCTTGCGGGGCAGGCGCCAGAACCACTGAGCTAACCCTCTGGCCCAGGTTTTTGTTTTTTTTTTTTTTTTTTTTTTAGACAGGGCCTAGGTAAGTTCCCCAAACTGGCCTCCAACCTGAAATCTCCTGCCTTACCCTCCCAAGTACAAGGAAACCTCTGATTTACAAAAGAATTCCTTTCTGGGAGAATGTTCCTAAATCTGATTAGTTTGCAAGTTTAATGTGAGTCTTACACACCTTTGAAACAATATACAATGGTAGGCTTTTTCTCTTGCTTCTGGACATCCTGTGCTCTGACTGAGTGCTTTTACTATTGACCACTATTACATTGTACAATAAGCACGCAGCAGCACAACTGTGACTGTGCCCCGCAGACACAAGCTACTTCCTTGATTTGTTCTCAACTTGAATGTCGGTAAATTGGGGACTTACTTTTAACTCAGATTACAGAGCACCACCACAACTTCTCTACATGATTTTTGTTTGTTTTGCTGTGCCAGGGATCTAATCCAGGGCCTCAAGCATGCCAGGCAAATACTCTACCGATGAGCTACATCCCCAGCTCTGGTTTTCTTTAAAGTTTTCATAAGTCTAGTACCTTGTTGTCTGTAGATTCAACTACCAGGCAGGCCTAGGCAAGAGGATTGCTTAAACCCAGGAGTTCTAGGCCAGCCTAGGCAGTCATCTCAAAGCGGGTGGTGGTGGTGTTCCGGATATAGTATGTAGCTCAGCATTTGCCTGGCATTTAAGACCCTGGACACAACACCCAGTACAAAAAAAAAAAAAAAAGCACCTCACAATTACTCAATAAATTATCTAACTTAGCAGAAATTCCAAATAAAATTGTTTAAGCAAGTTTTTGCTTGTCATACTAAAGGGGTCCCCTTGGTTCATACCTAAGTCTCCCATTGGTACACCCCACTTTTTTCTGCCAACATTCCAAGGGGTCCCTGAAAACCTTCAGAAACTGGAATAGCTTGTGTTAAAGCTGTTAAGAAATTTAGACAAAGTGTTGTAATGGACTGGAAGTAGGACTGCCATTTAAATTCAGTAGTCACTGTGATCACAAGTGGGGAATGGTTTGACATAACACACGGATTTGTTACAAAAAGACCTAGCGAGCCCTGCTGGTGCTTGCCTATAATCACAGCACTCTAAGAGATACAGGCAGGAGGATTCTAAGTTCGAGTCCAGCCTGAGCAGTTTAGTGACACAGCGAGTCCTTGTCTCAAGATAAAAAGTAAAAGGTCTGGGGATATAGCTCAGGGGCTCCGCGTCCGCCTGGCCAGTGCAAGGTCCTGAGTTGGATCCCTGGTACCGAAAAAAAAAATAATAAAGGGCCAGGGTGTAGTTGTACAGTGGTCGCCTGGTACTTAGGCAAGACACTGGTTTGGACTCCCAGCATCGAAGGGTAAAGAAAAAGCTTCATACTTCATTTTGAGGAGTTTATACCCATAGTCTATTTCCCACCTGGGAAGTTTGATAGTATCTATTGCCTAACATGGCTAAAACTACATAAATCTATTAATTATGCTAACTTTAGGCGCAAAGAATGTCTTCTGGGGTTGGGTTTGCATAGTGGCACTTCTCAGAAGAAGCTGTCACAGTTAAGTTTCACATGCTCACCTCTTGGCATTTTATAAAAATTCCAGAAAACTTTCTTTTGCGTTTCTCAGCAGCACTGTGAGGCCGGCCTAGCGTCGTTAACTCCGACTGTACACAGGTAGATAGCTCAGGAGGAACAAGGGAGACTCCCCCAGATTCTCCTGTTGGGGGACTACCAAGTTGGAAACCAAGCTCTTGGGCACTACGTTCAGATTTCCTCCCCAAGCCAGCCGGCCATCCGGCCAGCAGGCGGGAAACGACAGACGTCGATCAGAGCGAGAGGCCGCACACGATGCCCCGCCCCTAGCGCGAGCCCCGGATGGGGAAGTGGCGCGGCCACCGAGACGCGGCGGAGGTTCGGCGAGAGCGGCCCGGGACGGACTCAGGGGCGGGGAGGGGGCGGGGCCCCGGGCGGAGCCACGGGAGCAGCGCGGGTTCTCAGGTGAGCCCTGCGCGCTAGGGGCTGGCTCGCCGGCGTCTGGAATTCGGGGTCTGAAGCTGGGCCGGCCGTAGGGGCTTAGGTTAGGTGTGCAGAGGAGGCCGGGGCACCTGCTGAGAGTTTTGCCCTCGACTCCTTGGCCTGAGGCTGGAAGGGACTCCGGAGCGGAGGGTGAGTGGAACTACTCGCCTTGGGATGCCGCTTGAAGGAGGGGATCTGTGGCCCAGATTCGAGTTCTGACTCTGCCTTCTACCCGCTCTGTGACCTTGAACACGTCTCTTTCCCTCTCTGAGCCTCAGCGCTGGAATGGAGGCGGGAGGGTCACTTGAGAGTTGGTACCGTTGGAGGTTTGGCATTGGAAATCCTGCCTTATTCGTTTGTACTGGCTTTTTCCAAGACATTTTTGGCGCGCGCGCGCGAGCGCGCACACACACACACACACACACACACACACGAATTGTGAGAGTGCCTCGAAGTTTCTGAGTGACCTTGGTAAAGTCCCTTGTATTGGCTTTCACTTTCTTCATCTACAATTGAAGATTAGCTTCTTAAGATCGATGTAATACTTGTGTTTTGGTGGTGTTCCTGGAGACAAGGTAATGAATCTCCATTCACTTGCAGATCTTCCCTTTTGGGTGAGGTGGAAGATCTTTAAAGTTTGACTAGACCCCTGCCGTAATCCCTCCCCTTAGTTCCTAGGTTTTGTGATTCTTTGATCTACCTCTCTTCTTGTAATTGGGAAAGTGATTTCATCCTAGGATCGGGTCCTTCTCCTGTCTGCTGAGCGACACTGGTATCTTCACTGATTTAAATATCACAGCTGAGGTGGGGAAAAGTTGGAACATTCTAGTCTTTTTTGTTTCAGGGAGAAAAGATGACTTCTCTACCCCAAGGCTGGAACAGTTGAAGGAAACTGCATAACAAGATGAGAACAACAAAGGTCTACAAACTTGTCATCCACAAAAAAGGATTTGGGGGCAGTGGTCAGTATTGGTTAGTTTTGGGGGGTCGTGCAAGTCGGTTGAAGTTCTGATGTGCCCGGAGACCTGAAAATTACTCAGCAAACAGTCTAAGCTAGGCAGGCAAGTGAGTGAAGCAGCGTTGTAATACAGCAGCAAGGAGGATGGAACTTGAGAGCGCAGGCCCTTTCTGAAAGCATTTGCATTCTGACTTTTAAGGAATGTTGTCCATCTTTTGTATTCACTACCCTTTGTGTCTATTTTTTGCTGTGTGTGTGAAATTCCAACCTGCACTGCTTTGGCAGATAACGGGAACTAAAATAGTATTTCATATTTTATGTCAGTGAGAGAGATGCTTCATATATGTGCATGGAAGAGATACGATCAAAGTAAACACCTTTGTATACTTCCTAGTCTTAGGAAGAAGGGACAGGATGCTGCATGGTACTGAACACTAAGGCAAAATCCGTTTGCCTGTTCTGCCTCTAGCTCCCTCTGTGATCTCAGCCAAGCCCCTAGTTTACCTTATCTGCAAATTCAAGGGTTTTACAACAGTTTGTCATAGCTCTTGACTCCATAAATTTGTAGAATACGAGGGCAATAGTCTGATTTTTTACTTTTGTAAAGTAAAAATTTTCTCTCTCTTTTTTGTTTGTTTGTTTTGTTTTTTTGAGACATGGTCTTGCTTTGTAGTTCAGGCTGACCCTGAGTCACTATATAGTCCAGACAAGCCTTGAACTCAGCAATCCTGCCCCTGCTTCCTAAGTGCTGGGATTACAGGTGTGAACCACCACGCCCAGCACTGTGGTGGTGTGGTACTGATTGCTGGGGGGGGGCATTAGTCACCATGCCCAGCATTGTTTTATGTGGTTACCGGGATTGAACCCAGCATCGAATTCAGGACCTTGCGCTTGTTAGGCAGGCCTGGAACCACTGAGCTAAATCTCTGGCCCCTCTTTTTTGTTTTAACAACCTTATTTACATCAGAAATTGGAATTATCATACAAATACTTTTTAGTTTATGTTATTTATTTATTGCAGTGCTGGGAATCAAACTTGGGGCTTCAAGCTTGCTCCCTACCACTAAGGTATACCCCAAACCTTTAGTTTGTATTTTGTCATTCATTTACTTCTATTTTAGATATGTATAAGCCACTGGAGGGCTGAAACTGTCAGAGACAAAATAAGCCAGATGTAGTGGCACACACCTAGAATCCTAGCATTCAAGAGACAGAGGCAGGAGGATGGCTGCAAGTCTGAGTCTAGTTTAGATGACATAGCAAGCCCCTGGCTCAGAAACAGCAAAAACAAAAAAAATCATAACAATAAAAAAGAAAAATAGTTTCTGTAGCATAGGATATTGTGAGGCTTCAGTAAGATAACAGTGTAAAAGCATTTAACAGAGTTCCAGTTCATGTTGAATAAATGAAGCCATTATAATTATCAGGCCAAAGATTTACCAAGCATGGCTATATCTTACAACTTCTGCTAAACTGCTTTCTATTGTTAATACTGAGTTTTGTGTGCTATTGATGTTGCCTAAACATTTGTTTAGGGTAATAGATAGTTAATGAATAGAGAGCAGAAAACTCATGACAGAGGAAGCCAGGTATGATGGCACATGTCTATAGCACTCAGGAGGCTAAGACAGGAGGACAGCTGTGAGTTTGAGACTAGCCTGGGTGACATGGTGAGTTCAAGACCAGCCTGAACTGCACAGATCCTGTCTCAGAAAAACAAAACAAGGGCCAGGGATTTAGCTCAGTGACACAGGACCTGCCTCACAAGTGCAATTCCTGAGTTTGATCCCCAGGACTGGAAAAAACCAAACCAAAACAAAAAACCCCAACAAAGCAAAACAAAATCTTTGGCAGAGGAAGTAATGCAAGGATACAGTGTATACAGCATGTGTGCAACATATACAAGTCCATGTTGTCAAGTGTACAAGACAAAAGAAGCTAGATGATATATACCGTGGATGATGTATCTGGGACTGTACATTTAAATACAACCAGTAAAGCTGGGGGTGCTGTTACATGCCTGTATCCCAGCACTCTTGGGAAACTGAGGCAGGAGGATCACAAGTTCAACCCTAACCTGGAGCAGTTTAGTGACTTAGCAAGATTTTGTCTCAAAAAAAAAAAAAGTCCAGGGATGTAGCTCAGTGTGAAGACCCTGGGTTCAATCCCTAGTACAGTCCCAAAGACACAAAACAAAAATGAAACAACCACCAATAAATATTTATTAGGTATACACATCAAACACTAAGATTATGACTGTGACAAGACCTCTTATTCCTAACAAGCTTTCACACAAATGAGAGAAACATGCAAGTAGGAAATGATTAAAAGTAAGCAAAGTATGTGCTCAGGGAGCTTAATTCAACTAGAATTTAGATGAAGTTTCACGGAGAGGCACATAAAATGGTCAGTGGAAATGTACTGAATAAAATTGAGGACTAACCCAATACTTTGTTGGCCTAATTTTTTTTTATTTTTTTGAGACAGGGTCTCGCTTTGTAGTTCAGGCTGGTCCTGAGCTCACTATGTAGCCCAGGCAAACCTGGAACTCAGCAATCCTCCTGTCTCTGCCTCCCGAGTGCTGGGATTACAGGCGTGAGCCACCACGCCCAGCACAGTGGTATGTGGTATTGATTGCTGGTGGGCATGAGTCACCACACCCAGCATTGTATGTGGTTACCGGGTATCCAGCTCAGGACCTGTGCGTGCGAGGCAGGCGCTGGAAACACTGAGCTAAATCTCCGGCCCTGTTGGCCTAATTTTTGTTGAATATGATTAGATTAGAAATTTTTTTGCTGTTTTTCCAGACAGTGTCTCACTATGTGGTTCAGGCTGGCTGTGAAGTTGTTACGTAGCCCAGGCTGGCCTCAATGCATAGCAGTCTTCCTCCCTCAGCCTTCCAGGTGCTGGGACCATAGACATGCCACTGTGCCCAGCCTTGAAATTTTGATGTACTTATTTTGTATGGTATTAGCATAATTAAAGGTGATGTAATTCTTGCTGCTCTAAAATAGCAGTATAGTCATTCTGTTTTAGGGTTCTGAGGTATGTTTAGTGCCGTGGATTAAAGTCAGGGCCCTTTGTGCTTTTAAGTACATACTCTGCCAGTGAATTATACCTCCAGCCTCTACCCCCTGTATTTTTAGAGTCTCTGAACTCTAATATGAACTGATACCTGAAATTGTTCCACAATCAGATGCTGCCCATTGAAGTCCAGGCACCTTCCCCCGCTTTTTTTTTTTGGTTCTCGGAATCAAACTCAGGACCTTGTGCTTATGAGGCACAGGTGCTGGAATCATTGAGTTAAATCCCTGGCCCTGTCTTGACCTCTTTTTGGCTTGATGTTTATAATGCATGAGAGGTGATGAGCTCTAAGTTAAAGGAATCATATGTAGTTACTAGCTGTTGACCATTCAGCGAGTCTTTATTTCCTATTTATTTCTTCACTGCTATTATCATTACTGATCTATTATCTGAGTCACATTACGATAGTGTTTAGGGAAATTCTTTGTGCTATATCTGTGGGACCTAAGTTATTTTGATCCTGGTATTTGCCAAATCCATATTATTTGAGGGCATAAAAGCCTATCCTAGAGACTTCTTTCCCAGAATTCATGGACTACATTTTCATGGGCTCCATGGAATAATAGAGCATGAGGGACCAGGGATGTGGCTCAGTAGTGCCATGGTTGCCTGGCAGGGGGAAGGTCCTGAGTTCAGTTGCCAGTACTGCAAAACAAAACAAAGAAAGATCTTTTGCCAGGGATTTAGCTCAGTGATACTGTGCCCCTCTCAATAGCACAAGGTCCCGAGTTTGATTCCTAATACCAAAGAAAAGAAAGAAAGAGCATGAATTCTGGACAAAGGTTCCCGAGCCTTGTCTGATTCAGCTACTCACTAGTTTAATACCTGGATTCTTGTGCAAAAACTTGCAGATGGAACCTTAGGGGCTGAGGATATAGCTCAGTGGTAGAGCACTCCCATGGGTTCAGTCTGCAGCACTGAAAAAATATTCAAAATAGGCCAGGGATTTAGCTCAGTGGTTCTGGCATCTGCCTGACAAATGCAAGGTTTGTGTACCACATACTGCAATGCTAGGTGTAGTGACTCACGCCTGTAATCCCAGCACTTGGGAGGCAGAGGCAAGAAGATTGCTGTGAGTTTGAGACTACCCTGGGCTACATAGTGAGTTCAGGGCCAGCCTGAACTACAAAGCGAGACTCTGTCTCAAAAAAGCTTAAAAAAAAAAAAAAAAAAGAAAATAATTCAAAACAAAAAAAACTCAAATGGAGCCTCAGTGTTAGAGTAACAAAAACAACAGGGAGGAACCACATCTGTGATGTAGAATAGAATGTCAACCTGAGAGGGTACACAGTGTACCTGTCACCCACGTGCATGTGTTTTTAGTTGATATGTTGACGTTTTCTGAAGGGGTGGGTGTGCCGGAGACTGAACCAGGGCCCTGTGTATGCAGAACACACACCATACTGCAGAGTAGAATGTTTTCTTCTTGAGATCACTGAATTATCTTTCAGATGATGAGCTGGTTGTGAATCCCAAAGTGTTTCCTCACATCAAACTTGGAGACATTGTGGAGATTGCTCATCCCAATGATGAATACAGGTGAGTGTGTTATTAAGATCAAGGGAACTGGATAGCTTGCTGCTTCCAAGTGGTATTTTGTCTGAGAGGCCTGAAGAATGAGATAACTTTTTCCCTGTAAAAATGCTTATGCCCTTTGAGATTGGGTAAACCAATAGTTGTTTTTTTTTTTTTTTTTTTTTTAGACAGGGTCTCGCTTTGTAGCTCAGGCTGACCCTGAGTTCACTATGTAGCCCAGGCAAGCCTCGAACTCAGCAATCCTCCTGTCTCTGCCTCCTGAGTGCTGAGATTACAGGCATGAGCCACCATGCCTGGCATCTTTCTTTAATTTTTAAAGCTGAAATGATAATTCTGAAAAGTCTTGTCACATTTATCCCTTTCTCCTGCAAGGGTGGTTTTTTCCCTAAGGGAGCAGTCTCCCACTGTTGTTTTCTGGGTTACAATATATCCACCATTATCTGTTGGCCTTTGTCGGGGTGCAGGGTGGTAAGCTGAGGAATTCCTGCTTACAGTCTCACCTGCCTGTTGCTTTGTATTCTAGCCCTCTGCTTTTGCAAGTCAAGTCACTTAAAGAAGATTTACAGAAAGGTACGGATTACATCACTACAGCTCTCTTGTCTGAGATTTTTGTATTTACTATCACAGAAACTATAAAAACTTCTTAATTCCAGGGTACGAGAGCAAGGATTTTCTTGTCAAATTATTACTTTCTTATGAACTTGTATTCTGTCTTTCACAACAAAATGTCAGATATCAAAACTACCGAAGTATCTCACTTATCAGCATGTTTTGGGCACTAAAGAAACTATTTAGCACCAGAAGAAAACTTCCTCTGACTATGAAAGAACATGTTTCTTAAGTATTATATATTTTTGCACAAAACTTTAAGTGCCTAAAACAGGTGTGGGTGTAACATGACTGTACTTCTGGTACCCTGGGAAGTGAAGGCATGAAGATTCCAAATTTGAACCCAGCCTGGGAATCTTAGTGAGATCCTGTCTCAAAACGAAAAATAAAAAAAAGGTGGGGATATAGCTTCATGCAAAGGCCCTGAGTTCACAGTCCTTACTACTGAAAAATATTTAAGTGTCCACTCTGAATGAGGGAAGGACATAGAAGAAGCACATAATGATAATTGTCTACCACTTGTGCAGACACTGTACTGGGAAGATTCTTTTGGTACCTGGAATTGGACCAAGGGCCTCGCACATGTTAGGCAAGTGCTGTACCACTGAACTGCGTCCCCAACCTTTAAAACAAATCTTTTAAAGTTGAGTGTGTGGGGCCCACCTGTAATCCTAGCACTTGGGAGGCTGAAGCCAGAGTACCGTGAGCACCAGGTCAAGGTGGATTATACAAGCAAAATTGTTACAGCTTATAATTGGATGGCCCCCAAGAGCTTCATAGGTGGGGGCTCTGGAGGATGACTGGATTATGGGAGCATACAACTCTGTTGCTGTTGAGGAGGTGGTGTCGGGTTGGAAGAGGCCAGTCACTTCCTCTTTCCCCCTCCCCGCTTCCTGGCAGCCATGAGGTGAGCAGCCTTTCCTTTGCCAGGCTCTGCTGTTTCTTTACAGCTGGCAGGCCATGGGCTGTACCCGTGAGCCAGAGTAAACCATTTCTCCTTTATGTTGTGTCAGATATTTTGTCCCAGCAAGGAGAAAGTGACTAAGACCAAGATCTTGATGCACCCCTCCCCCTCTGCAGGTGGTGTGCACTGGGAACTTTCTGTTACACTATTCTTCAAATAACTTTTTAGTGAGTAAAATTAGTCTCATTGAAATTCTACTCTCAGTGGAGCCCAAGGTAGTGAGTCTATTTGCTCGCTCTGGTCTCTCTTTTTTTTTTTTTTTTGAGATGGGGTCTCTTTCTATGTTTTCTAGGCTGGGCTCACACTTCTGGGCTCAAGTGATCCTTCTGTCAGTCTCCTGAGTAGTTAGAATTATAGGCATAGCTGCTATACCCAGCTCTTCATTCATTTTGGATCCAAATCCTTTCTCATTTCCTCTGATGGCTGTGCCATACTGTCCAAGGAATCAATATGTTCATAGTAAATAATTCCTTAAGTAGTACTTTAGAGAAAAAAAAATTCTGTTGCTCTAAAAGACTTTGATGTCAACTATTCATGGTCAACCACTCAGTATTTCAAGTTAACGAAATACATTGTATAAAACCCAAATCCTAAGTGTATCCTCCATGCCCTTACCCCTCTTGCCTTTGCTTATGTTTCTGATTCACTAGACTAAGTACTACTAATATACCTTGTTCCAAACAAAAAAGAACCTTTTCTGAATTTTTATAAGTCTCTGGATTTTTTTTTTTTTTTGAGACAGGGTTTTGCTTTGTAGTTCAGGCTGGCTCTGAGCTCTCTATGTAGCCCAGGCAAACCTGGAACTCAGCAATCCTCCTGCCTCTGCCTCCTGAATGCTGGGATTACAGGCATGAGCCACCACGCCCGGCACTGTGGTATGTGGTATTGATGGCTGGTGGACATGAGTCTCCACGCCCAGCATTGTATGTGGTTACCAGGGATCAAACTCAGGACCTTGCGCTTGTGAGGCAGGCGCCGGAACCACTGAGCTAACCCTCTGGCCCTCTGGATTTTTTTTTTTTTTTGAGACAGGGTCTCGCTTTGTAGTTCAGGCTGGCCTGAGCTCACTATGTAGCCCAGGCAAGCCTCGAACTCAGCAATCCTCCTGCCTCTGCCTCCCAAGTGTTGGGATTACAGGCGTGAGCCACCACGCCCGGCAACCTCTGGATTTTTTTTAATGTCCCTTCCTCATTACCTTTTTGAGTGCTGGGATTGAACTCACATAATCTGTATCTCTTTCTTTCTCTTTCTCTCTTTCTTTCTCTCTCCTTCCCAGTCCCTTCTTCCTTCCCTCCTTCTCTCTGTGTCTCTTGCTCTTTTTTAGAGCCATGGAAGAAAAGCAGAGAACTAGTTATATTTTAAGCTCTTCGAAGGAAAAGAACATGTCTTTCCCATGAAATGATCAATGATTTTGCTTTTTTAATGTCTGTATTTTTTTTTTTGAGATAGCATCTCGCTTTGTAGTTCAGGCTGTCCCAGAACTCATTATGTAGCCCAGGCAAGCCTGGAACTCAGCAATCCTCCTGCCTCTGCCTCCTGAGTGCTGGGATTACAGGCGTGAGCCACCACGCCTGGCAATGTCTGCATTTTTTTTTTTTTTTGAGACAGGGTCTTGCTTTGTAGTTCAGGCTGGCTCTGAGCTCACTATGTAGTTCAGGCAAGCCTCGAACTCAGCAATCCTCCTGTCTCTGTCTCCCAAGTGCTGGGATTACAGGTGTGAGCCACCATGCCCAGCACTGTGGTATGTGGTATTGATTGCTGGTGGGTGTGAGTCTCCATGCCCAGCATTGTATATGGTTACTGGGGATCGAACTCATGACCTTGCGCTTGTGAGGCAGGCACTGGAACCGCTGAGCTAAACCTCTGGCCCCAATGTCTGCATTTTTATAGATTAGAATGTATTCACCTACTTTTGTCTTGTAATACTGTGGGTTAAACTCAGAACTTTCACACTGAGCTACACTCCCAGCCCTTTTTATTATTTACTTTGAGATAGTATCTTGCTAAGTCATTAAGTTGCCCAAACTTAATGACTCAACTTGTGATTCTCCTGCTTCAGCCTCTCAGACTGCTGGAATTACAGACATGCAACTGTATGCCAGCTTTACCTGCTTTTGCAAAATATCTGATTACATTTTAAAAAATCTGTTTCAGAAACTATCAGTGTGGACCAGACTGTGACTCAGGTGTTCCGGCTAAGACCTTATCAAGATGTCTATGTGAATGTTGTAGACCCTAAGGTATGTTTTTGTTCTGGATTTGAATATCTTTTTGGAATGATTCGCACCCTTCCTAAGTCACTAAGGAAATAATGAGTTACTTAAACATCGCGTTAGACTATTAAAAAATGGTCATATATGGGCCATTTAGGTTATATGTGGTGTATAGGTTGCATTTAACTCCACTCCCTTTGTTATTAATCTGTCCTAATAAGATTCTGAATATGAAACTATATGTATAACTTTTAATTAGATTACTAAAATTTCTTTATGCATTGTTCTTTTTTCTTTATTAAGTGTATGATAATAGGTAAAAATCATCATCCAGAAGATATTATTGACATTATCTTGGGAGAGAAAATACACTGTTCACTTCAACTGCCCCAGTTAAAACCAAAACAAGGGCACTATAGTCCCAGCTGCTTAGGAGACTGAGGCAGGAGGATGTTTGAGTCTGGGAAATTTTTTTTTTTTTTTTGAGACAGGGTCTCACTTTGTAGTTCAGGCTGGCCCTGAGCTCACTATGTAGCCCAGACAAGCCAGGAACTCAGCAGTCCTCCTGTCTCTGCCTCGTGAGAGTTGGGATTACAGGCGTGTGTGAGCCACCACACCCAGCATGGGAAGTTTTTTGATTTTGATTTTTTGAAACCAAGTTTCTTACTTTGTAGTTTAGACTGATCTTGAACTCACTAATGTAGCCCAGGTTGGTCTTCAACTCAGGCAATCTTCAGGCCCCAGCCTCTCAAAAGTCCTGGGAGTATGTGTGTGCCACCACGCCTGGTTGAGCCTAAGAGTTTTAAGACCAGTTTGGCAACATACAAAGTACCCTTCCCCCAAAAAAAGACTAAATCATAGAAACACAATATTAGTACTGTTTTTTTGCACTGAATTTGATATAACTGCTATGAAATCTCTTGTAGACTTACCTTCTTTATTTGTAAACATTTTGGTTGATTTTTGTTGTATTTTGAGATTTTTTTTGCTATATAGTACAGGTGGCCTTGAATTTGATATGTAACTCAGGCTGGTCTCAAATTCTCAGTCATTTTGCCTCAGGCTGCTGAGTGCTAGGATTTCGGTCCACCATGCTGGCTTTCAAGCTACCTTTGAGAGGATAAAATTGCTTAAGATACTGGTATAGAGGGCCGGAGGGTTAGCTCAGTGGTTCTGGCGCCTGCCGCGCAAGGTCCTGAGTTCGATCCCTGGTAACCACATACAATTGCTGGGTGTGGAGACTCACGCCCACCAGCAATCAATACCACATACCACAGTGCCGGGCGTGGTGGCTAACTCCTGTCATCCCAGCACTCGGGAGGCAGAGACAGGAGGATTGCTGAGTTCGAGGCTTGCCTGGGCTACATAGTGAGCTCAGGGCCAGCTTGAACTACGAAGCAAGACCCTGTCTCAAAAAAAAAAAAAAGATGCTGGTATAGAATAATCTTTTTGTGATTAGTGTTTTTTTTTCCTTTTGGAGACAGGGTCTCGCTTTGTAGTTCAGGCTGGCTCTGAGCTCACTATGTAGCCCAGGCAAGCCTGAAACTCAGCAATCCTGTCTCTGCCTCCCGAGTGTTGGGATTACAGGCGTGAGCCACCACGCCCGGCACTGTGGTATGTGGTATTGATTGCTGGTGGGCGTGAGTCTCCACGCCCCAGCATTGTACATGGTTTCCGGGGATCGAACTCAGGACCTTGCGCTTGCGAGGCAGGCGCCAGAACCACTGAGCTAACCCTCTAGCCCTGTAATTAGTGTTTTATTTTTTTAAGCAGTGGGTATTAAGCCCAAGGCCTTCACACTGAACTACATTCTCAGAACATTTTTTAAACTAATTTTGAGATAGGGTCTTTAAATTGGTAAATTGTCCAGGTGAGGCTTGAACTCATGATCTTCTTGCCTTAGCCTCCCAGAGTTCTAGGATTACTAGCATGCACCATCACACCTGGTGATTCAGTAGTTCTTTTTCAAGCAGTTATTTTTTTGTTTTTTTGTTTTTTGAGACAGGGTCTCACTTTGTAATTCAGGCTGGCCCTGAGCTCACTATGTAGCCCAGGCGAGCCCAAACTCAGCAATTCTTCTGCCTCTGCCTCCTGAGAGCTGGGATTACAGGTGTGAGCCACTATACTTGGCATTGTGGTATGTGGTACTGGTTGCTGGTGGGCGTGAGTCACCATGCTCTGTATTGTTGTATGTGTTTACCAGGGGTCAAACCAGGGACCTTGTGCTTGCTAGGCAGGTGCTGGAACCACTGAGCTAAATCTCTGGCCCTGTTTTTGTTTTTTTGAGACAGGGTCTCACTATATAGTTCAGGCTGGTCTTGAACTTACTATATAACCCAGGCTGGCCTCAAATTTGCAATGATCCTCCTGTCTCAGCCTCCTGAGTGTTGGGATTACAGGCATAGGCAAGCATGAACAGTTTGTATTTTTTTCTGTGTTGGGTGGGTGTTATCTTATGGCTAGAGATTATACGCAATAATATAAGGAGATGTGTTTTATTATTCCCTTTTAGGATGTAACCCTTGACCTAGTGGAACTAACTTTTAAGGATCAGTATATTGGCCGTGGGGATATGTGGCGACTGAAGAAAAGTTTGGTAAGGTGTATTTAAAAAAACAAAGTGAATAGACTTACATGAAGATAAGTATATTTGTCATGATGGCTGTTTATTGTCTACCTGGTCTTTGCTATTGTCTGTACTTGCCAAAGTCTTAAGCATCTATTATTATGCCTGCCCCAGCAAGTTTTCCTTTGGGGTAAAGCTATCACTCATGTGCTGATTAAATATTGGTTTATTAGAAGAGACTAGAAAGCCAAGAGATCTTGTTTGTGACTTTTCATGGCTTACACAAGTTGAATCTCTGTATCTCTTCCCTTAGGTTAGCACATGTGCATATATCACCCAGAAGGTGGAATTTGCTGGTATTAGGTAAGTAACGTATCACTTTGGACTTATCAGGTAGTAAATAGAAGTAGGATCCAGGGCAAGGAATGAGCTGCATAAGATATTTGAGGTGTTAATATCTATATAATAAAATCATAAGTGTTTAAAACATTATATTGTTGATCCAGGATTGCTGTGAGTTCAAGGCCAGCCTGAACTACGTAGCAGGACCTTGTCTCCAGAAAACCAAAACCCAAACCAAAAATACTATAGATTGTTGTAGCATGAAGAAAAACCAAAATGCATGACAGTATTTTTTAGATTAATGGAATAAATTGTTGAAGTCACTTAGTATTTTGTGATATAAGAAATACCAACTCAGTTTGGAGATTTAGCTCAGTGGTTCCAGTGCCTGCCTAGCAAGCACAAAGGTCTTGAGTTCGATCCTGGTAATCACATACAACAATACCAGGCGTGGTGACTCACACCTACCTGGAATCAGTACCACATACCACAGTGCTGGGTGTGGTGGTTCACACCTGTAATCTCAGCACTCAGGAAGCAGAGGCAGGAGGATTGCTGTGAGTTTGAGGCTTGTCTGGGCTACATAGTGAGCTCAGAAGCAGCCTGAACTACAAAGTGAGACTCTGTCTCAAAAAAAAAAAAAAAAAAGGTATCAACTCATATATTTTATGTTGTTAGTTTATTTTTTTTTTACTAGGGATTGAACTCATGATTTTGGGCTTGTGAGGCAGGTGCAGGAGCCACTGAGCTAGACCCCTGGCCCACAGATTCATATATTTTACAATTAAAAGAAAACTTCCAGTGAAATTTTTTTTTTTTGACATGATGGATTAGTAAATTGCCCAAGAAACTTGCCCAGGCCTCTAATTTGTAATCTTGCTACCTCACCTCCCAGGTAACTGGTATTACAGGTCCTTACTACAGTGCCTGGCCTCAGAGGAACACATTTAATCAAACTTTCTCATTTTGCAGATTAGGAAAGAGTTATATAAGATGATTAACATAGTAGTTCCTTATTTATTGCCTTGTTAACTGTATTGCTTTGCTGGTTTTCTTTTCACTCTTTTCTTTTTCTTTGGTGGTATTGGAGATTGAACACAAGGCATTTGCACCAAACTACATTCTCAGTTCTTTTTATTTTGGATAAGTCATGCTAAGTTGCTAAGTTGCCCAGGCTAGTTTTGAACTTGTGATTCTCCTGCCTTGGCCTTCCAGGGGATTACATTCTGGCTTCCTCTGCTGTTAATCTGTTGAAATTATTTCTAGCTAGGTCTGGTGGAACACAAATGTAATTCTAGCACTCTGGAAGACTGAAGTAAGTGGACTGCAAGTGTGAGCCTAGCCTGGACAACATAGTGAGACTGTCTCTAATGAATGGCCAGGGAATGTAATTCATTGTGAAAGCTGTGGGCTCAGTCTTCTGTTTCCCAACCCCCAGTATCTATTTCATTGAAAACTGAGAAAGGCCTCTCCCATCCATTCTTGGTATATTGAATCCAGGACCTTATGCATGCCTGATACATGCTCTACCCCTGATCTAGAAACAGGATCATGAAGGGTTCTAGAAGAGAGATAGGGCAAGAATCTCTATTAAACATTATCTACTTTATTTTCCGGCAGGGGGTATAGCTCAATGGCCCTGCCACCTGCCTGGCAAATGCAAGGTCTTGAGTTTGATCCCTGGTGCTGTACCCACCCCCCAAAAAAAACTTTCCTTCATATTTACTTTATTTTAAAAACTGAGGTATGGGACTGGGGATGTAGTTCAGTGGTTTTCTACATGCCTGGCAAGCTGCAAGGTCCTGAGTTCAATTTTTGGTACCAGGAAAAAAACTGTTGTATAACCAGGCACACACCTATAATCTCAGCCCTTGGGAGACTGAGGCAAGAGGATTTCTTTAAGTTTGAGGCCAGATCCTGTCTGGAACAAACAAATGAACAAACAAAAAAACAGAACTGAAGTGTAGAAAGATTATAGCCTGACCTCTTAAGAAGTCTGGGCCCAAATTCGATTAACACCACTTTGGTTTTATACATGCTAGAAGCTGGTGCTTAATGCATTAATATGTTAATGCGTTCTGTAGCTTGTGTTTGCAGTGCTTCCTCATGCTAGAATTCACAAAGTAGGACCCTGAAACCTCCAGTTGTACACATCAAGCATCCTTAATCTGAAATGCTGGGGAGGTGGATGAGGTTGATCAAACCTATATTCCCAGCAGCTGAGACAGGAGGATCCCTGTGCGTTCAACACAAGCCTAAATACATAGCAAGACCCTGACTCAACAAAACAAAGCAAAACAAAACAAAACAGCTGGGGACCAGAAATAAGTCAGATTTCAAATTTTTTTTTTTTTTTAGATCTTGGAATTAAAAAATTTTTTTTTCAGTTGTTTTTTGAGAGATGGTCACCCTTTGTTGTTAGTTAGTGGTGTTCAGGCTCACACAGAGCTCTCTATGTAGCTCTGGCTGGCCTTCAACTTGTGATTCTTCTGCCTCTGCCTCCTGAGTGCTGGGCTTAAGGGGATGCACTACCACACCAGCCCAAGATTTTGGAATATTTGGATACAAGATCCAAGAATAAACATATGAAATTCATTTGTACGTACTTTATACACATTAGCCTGAAGGTAATTTTATATGAAAATGTAGTATACCTGAGTTATGACTGCAGCCCATCACATGAGGTGAGCTGTGCAATTTTCCACTTAGGTCATGTTAGTGCTCAAAAAATGTCAAGATGTTGGGAGTGCAAAACAGCACATGCTTAGCATGTGTGAGTCCTGGTTTTAATCCCTAGCATTGGAGCACCAATAGCAAGATCACTTTGGATTTTTGGAGAAGGGATGCTTCACCTACAGTGTTAAATAAACAGTGTTAAACAGTCCCTTCTCGGGCCGGAGGGTTAGCTCAGTGGTTCCGGCACCTGCCTCGCAAGCGCAAGGTCCTGAGTTCGATCCCCGGTAACCACATAGAATGCTGGGTGTGGAGACACGCCCACCAACAATCAACGCCACATACCACAATGCCAGACTGGTGGCTCACGCCTGTAATCCCAGCACTCAGGAGGCAGAGACAGGAGGATTGCTGAGTTCGTGGCAGCTTGCCTGGGCACCATAGTGAGCTCAGGGCCAGCCTGAACTACAAAGTGAGACCCTGTCTCAAAAAGCAAAACAAAAAACCAAAAAAACAAGAAAAACCAGTCCCTTCTCTGCTTAGGCTAGTTCTTGTCCATTTATAACTTAATTGGACACAGGAATATTAAGAAGCATCTCTCAGTGAAAATGGAGATTGGAACCCTGAAAAACAGTTGAAAACCATGGATTTTATACAACTTCATTCATTTTGCACATATGATGGAAGTCCATAGAGGTTGACAAAGTGTCCAAACTTTCCCAGGTTGCCTGAACTGTGACTCATGGTACAGTTTTCTTGGCTTTTTTTATTACCTTCCTCAACCCCCACTAGGGATTGAACCCAAGGACTTGCACATGCTAAATGTACCACTGAGCTATATCCTCTTTTTTGTTTGTCTTGGTTTTTTGTTTTGTTTTGTTTTGTTTTTGAGACAGTGTCTCACTTTGTAGTTCAGGCTAGCCTTGAGCTCACTATATAAGCCCAGGCAAGCCTCAAACTCAGCAGTCCTCCTGCCTCTGCCTCCCAAGTGCTGTGATTACAGGCGTGAGCCACCATGCCTGGCTGTCTTGTTTTTTTGAGACAAGGTCTCACTTTACAAAGACTGGTCCTGAACTCACTGTGTAGCCTAGGCTGGCATTGAACTCAGCAATTCTCCTGCCTCTGCCTCCCAAGTGCTGGGATTATGGGCCTATAACACCATGCCCAGTTGAGCTCCAATAATTTTTTCTTTTTCGAAATGCCAGGAGTAGGCACATGACAATATATGTGATTTCTTTTCTTTTCTTTTCTTTTCTTTTTTTTTAACAAGGAATGATTGCTTATGCTGGACCAGTGACTTCATCGGGGAAAGAAAATGAGGTTGTTAGAAGAGAAGGGCTAGAGTGATTGGTTAAAGGATGATCACATGATCCTCAAGTAATAGTTACTACTGTTTCTCCAAGATAGCATTTTGTGTTAATACCTGCTGTTGTTACAGATTAGAAATAGCCACTTAATTGAGCATTCCTATCCTGGTGGTATCCTGAGCAGTTCTCTTACACTCAGGGAAGCTCTCTAAAGAGGACTGAGTTGCCATTAAAACTGTTGAGCAGAATGACCTGTGTTGAATGTGAACCATGTCCCTTTGTGCCTCCTGACTACTTATGTTCAAATCTTGGTATTGAGGTGAATGTTTGTCTATGTTGAAACTTCATTGTATCAAAGCTATAATTAGCAAAATTGTTCATCACTGCTTCTTAAATTCTTATATGATATAGATCTTTTTGAGATTTGACCAGAGGCATTAGATTCACTGCCCAGATAATCTTGCATATTAGTTCAGAGTCATGGATCCCTTGAAGCTCTTTCTTCTTTAGCCTTGTATGTTATTTTTGGAATTCCCAATTATGAACTCCTATTTTAATGTTCAGTACATGATAAGAGTTCTTAGTTAGATGTATTCATATAACTCTCTGTCGAGGTCTGTCCCCAGTCAGGTCATTTGGGTATAAACATGAGTAGCATGAGTCACCTGGAAGTGGATTAATATAGGTTATAATAATGTGTGTCTGTGTGTGTCATCCTTCAGGGCACAGGCTGGTGAGCTGTGGGTCAAGAACGAGAAGGTCATGTGTGGTTACATCAGTGAAGACACTCGGGTAAGACTTATCAGTTTTTGTTTTGTTCTGTTTGCCATTATGTCTAAATCCTGAAATTGAAATAAAACAAAACAAATGATAATCTCATGATGGCTGGTTGCTTAGGTGGAACTGGAATCTGCAAATCTCTTTTTTTATATTTGGATCTCTCCAGGTTCAGAATGATCTTTGTTTTCTTCTTTAAAATACATCTGTTTAGTACCTAACAGTGCACTGTGCTGTGCCCATTGATGCACAGTGGAAGTTAAACTCAGTGGAAGACTGGATTGTAAACATGAAGGGAGACCTTTGTGAAGGAATCCCCATCTTTGGCTCTCTGTTGTGGTTGGAAGAACCCAAAGTGAGCAGCTGTGAATATCACTCATGTTTGTGAAACTGTCCTCTTTTCCTTCCTCCCATCTCCCTGCCGCTCCAAGAGCAGTAATTCTTAACTAGGGGTGATACTAGCTCCTTGAGAAACTTTTGGCAATGTCGAGAGACACTTTTGGTTATCACAACCAAGAGCTTGTGCCAGTGGCATCCAGTGAGGGTGCTGCTGAATATGCTACATGTGCAAGACAGGCTTCCAGAATAAAGAATTGTCTGGCCTAAAATGCCATTAACGTTGTGGGGGGCTGTCTGGTACACTGTGAGATGTTTAGCAGGACCCCTGACCTCCACTCATTAGATGCCAATTTCATTCTTTAACTGTCACCCTGCATGTCATGACACCCAGAAACATCTCCAGACGTTACCAGGACTTCTGCAAGGCAAAATCAACCCTGGTTGAGAATCAATGTCCTTAGAGGTAACTACTATCCGAATTTCATTTTTGTAATTTCCTATTGTTGTATGCTTTACCCTAAAAGGTATATAGTATTTGTTTCACTTAGTTTTGAGCTTTATTAAAATGGAATAAAAATGCGTGCAGTCTTTTGCATGCAGTTTTTTTTGTGTGTGTTTTGGTTTTTGGTTTTTTTGAGTTTCACTATTGTTATGTAGTTTAGGCTGGCCTTGAACTCAGTATGTAGATCAGATGGGCCTTGAATTTGTGATCTTGCCTCAGCCTCTTGAAGACGATCCCAGGCAGAGGAAACAGCAGTGGAGGGGAGTGTGATAGGAGTATTGCAGGCAGGTAGAGAGAATGTTAGTAAGGGGTAGATGGTCCCGGTACATATGTTCTAGATCATTCAATTAGGATTTGTTTAAAGACAGAGGGCTGGGTGTGGTGGCATAAATCTGTAAATCCCAACACTGGGGAGGAAGGCTGAGTCAGAAGGATTGCCATGAGCTGGAGGCTAGCCTAAACTACAAAGTGAGACCTTGTCTCAGAAAACCAAAACAGAGAGACAGACAAACCCCCAGAAATCCATTCAGGGATTTTAAGTGGGAGTATGATATTTGAATTCTATTTCAGCTACTATTTTTTTTTTTTTTTGAGACCAAGTCTCACTACATAGTTCAGACTGGTTTTGAAATCAGCCTCCCAAGTGTTGGCATTACAGACATGTGCTACCACACCTGATTATGTATGTTTCTAAAAGGTTGCTGTTTAAAGGGCTGGCGATGTGGCTCAGTGGTAGAGCCCTTGCATGAGGCCCTGAGTTCAATCCCTGCTACTACCAAAAAAAAAAAAAAAAATCACTGTTCAGCTGGATTTTGTGGAATAAAACTCCTGAAGAAACAGTGGCTATAATACTTAAAGGTCTCTCCGGTAAAAGAAGTCTTTGGTGTACAGTGACAGTGCCACAACTTTTGGTGATTCAGGACACTGTATCTTTCTGTTCATCCTTAGATCATGTGTAGGGCTTTCAAATCTACCTTGAGCTGCGATAGTCATGGTGTAAAGGACAGAAAAAAGGAAGAGAGAGAAAAAAGATACACCTCCAGCTGGGCATGGTGGCTCATGCCTGTCATCCCAGCACTCAGGAGGCAGAAACAGGCGGATTGCTGAGTTCGAGGCTTGCCTGGGCTACATAGTGAGCTCAGGGCCAGCCCGAACTACAAAGTGAGACCCTGTCTCAAAAAAAAAAAAAAAATGAGGAAACTGCACTGGGTGTGGCGACACAAGTTTGGAATCTCAGTGCTTCTTTCTCTTCCTACGTGATAGGCATTTGAATTCCATTCACAAATCAGTGAGATTATTTAAAAATTTTAATTTGATTTTTAAAATTCATTCATTCATTCATTTATTTTTGCAGCACTGGCGATCAAATAAAAATTTTTGTTTTTTGTTGGTACATACTTGTGATACATATTGATCACATTTATCATAGGGAATTTATACTTGTATATAATGTGGTATATCTTGATTCTTTTTTTCCCATTTCTCTCCCCTCCATTCAGCCCTTCTTCCCTTTTCTATTTATAAAAGCTTTGTTTCCATTTCTTTTTTTTTTTTTTTTTGGAGACAGGGTCTCGCTTTGTAGTTCAGGCTGGCCCTGAGCTCACTATGGTGCCCAGGCAAGCCGCCGCGAACTCAGCAATCCTCCTGTCTCTACCTCCCGAGTGCTGGGATGACAGGCGTGAGCCACCACGTCCAGCATTGTGGTATGCGGTGTTGATTGTTGGTGGGCGTGTCTCCACGCCCAGCATTATATGTGGTTACCGGGGATCGAACTCAGGTCCTTGCGCTTGCGAGGCAGGCACCGGAACCACTGAGCTAACCCTCCGGCCCTCCATTTCTTTCCTTTATACTGTATTCTCTTTTTTTCTCCTTTTCTTTTCCATCTCTTCCCTCATCCAACCCTACTGTGGCCTTAGCCTATTATGGAGTTCCTTTTGGAGTGATGGAAATGAATGGTGATGTTTACATAATATTGTGAATATACTAAACCTACTGAATTGTACACTTTATTTTTTTAGCGATCTTGGGCTTTGAACCCAAGGCATTGCAAGCACTGTACAGCTGAGCTATAGTCCCAACCTTTTTTATTTTTTATTTTGCAACATCTCATTAAATTACTCTGGCTGACCTTGAACTTGAGATCTTTGCTTCAGCCTCCTGAGTGACTGGGTTGCAAGTGTGTGTTGCTGTACTTGGATGAATTGTAGACTTTAAAATGGTGAAATTTTTATTATGTGAAATTCTATCTTTAAAAATGCTATATCTTCACTCCAGTGCTGGTGATAGAATTTAGGACCTTGGGCTCTCAAGGCAGCTGCCGCACCAGCCCTCGGGTTGGGAATGTTCCTCAGTGGTAGAGTGCTGGCCTGGCATTCACAAAGCCCTGGGTTTGATGCCCAGTACAGAAAAACTATATAAAACCAACCAACCAACAAATAGGGACCAGAGTATAATTAGAATATCAGTATGTTAATAACTGATTATTACAGTTTTCAAAGTGAAGGTACATTTCAACAACTGTAAAACACAGACCTGTGATTTGACTGTCCCTGCCAAAACTCATATTGAAACCTAATTCCCATTGTGAGTATCAAGAGGTGGAGTCTTTAAGAGGCATCTATGTCATGAGAACTCTCTACTCGTGAATAGATTAGTGATTTACCTGGAGAATGGGTTGTCATGTGCCCTCTTGCCATGTGCTTTCCTGTGCTACTTTGGTACTATGTAGAGAATCCCCTCTAGCAGGAAAGATATGTCTTGCGTGACCGTGGACTTCCTAGTCTCCAGAAATGTGAGAAATCTCTTTCTTCAAAAATTACTTAATTTCAGATATTTAGTTATAGCAACAGAAAATGTATTATGACACACATATAACCAAAAATATCATTTAATATATTCATATAGATATAGACATACTGTGTAAGTATGGAGTGTATTATTTTGTTTCGGTGTTTTGGTGCTGGGGATCAAACCCAGGGCCTCATTGTGCATGCTAGGCAAAAGGTCTAACACGAGGCTGCAGCTCCAGCCCTAGAAAAGTAGCTTTTAAATCAATCTAATTAATCAGTTTCACACATAAAATGCATTCATGCACACAGTGAAAGCTCTTCTGTTTGCGTAGTCTGATGATTTTTGATAAATGCATATGTACTGCTGTGGTCAAGGGTAGAATGTTTTTATCACCCCAGGAAGTTCCCTTCCTGCTGCTGTGCAGTCACTTCTCCCCATGCACAAAGGCTTCTACCTACAGAATATTTTCACATAAAAGAATGTCTTTTCAAAACTTCATTAAGTGTAGCCTGATAATTACATGAAATATGCCGTGATTTAAGAGAGCTAAAAATAAAAAAAGTAAAATCAACATGCTCATACTCAGAGAGGAGTGAACAGTTTGAAAAGTACATTTCCTTCTAGTCTTTGTGTTTCTGTGTATTGGAGAAAGAAGGGGATTAATCGAGTCCCTGTTGCCTTTCAGCAATTACAGAAAGCCCCAAGAGTGAATGGTCTTTAAGAAGCTTCTGTCTTTAAGTAGGAGGTTTTACATAAAAGATTGTGAGGGATTTACATTTTGCTTTTCTGCCAAACCCCAGAGCCATGCAGAGGAGAGAGGGCTGGATAAAGGCCACTGGTGGAGCACTCAGGGCCTGAGTATCACTTAGGCTTTTCTTTGAAACAGTCTGGGTATATAAGAGCTACTATGTGAATTGTAATTTAGTAGACTGGTAACTCGGCATCTGGCATATTTTGTTCAGAATCTGCTTCCATAATGAGGTTTTCTATGACTTTCTCAGGTAAATTCACTG
>PVIC010026777.1:0-24294 GCA_004025085.1 Thryonomys swinderianus
TGATCTGTTTGAGTTCTTTATATATTGTATATGACACAATTTAATTCTCATTTTTCCTCTCCCCTATCCACCCTACCTCCCCTCCATCCCTATATACACTGAGTTGAGTTTTTAGGATCTTCTATAGAGTATAATGTCATCAGCAAATAATGACAGCTTAACCTTTTCTTTTCTTTATTCCTTTTATTTATTTCTCTTATCTAATTGCTATGGCTAATGTTTCCAGCACTATATTGAACAAGAATGATGACAGTGTACCTACTTGTTGCTGATCTTAGTGTGAAAGGTTTCAGGTTTTGGCCATTTAGTATGATGCTGGCTCTATCTTCAGGACATACTCATAACTGAAATAAATAGGACACAGATGTGTAAAAACCATATTTCTCTGGTATGAGAAACTGAAGGTGTAAATGAGTTCTAAAATATATGATAGGTATTGTGAAACAGGAAGAAAATGTTCAAAAGAAAAAGGGTAAAGGGGGCATAAGGGCAAATAAAGAAGGGAAGAAAAAAATTTTATGGTAAAAGAAGAAAACAAAGTTTTTATATAGTGGAGATTATAGGGAGGGCAAGGGAATAGGAAAAAATTGGAATCAAGGTGTGTCACATACTGGTACAAACCTTCAATGTAGAGTGTGATCATAAAATAAATATAAGATGTACCAATAAAATCAATTAAAATATACAAAGCAATGAGGTGAGTTAGATACAAAATGGGACAAAACTATAAGATTCAATGGAAAATTACAGGTGAGCATGAAGGCAGGATAAAACCTCAACCAACAAATAAAGATTACAAGCTTAGTCAGCCAGGTAATATTGATTAAATGAGGATCAAATGGGAAAACAAGTCACATAAGGAATTTCCCTATTTAGAATATCAATCACTGCTATTCATCTGTAGGGAAAGTAGTACCTCTTTTCTTTTCATAATACTAACCAGTTAATATGCCTCAGTTGTTCTCCATGTTGGCTCTTTAGGGTCAGCCCTAACTGCCTATAAGATACCTAGTTAACTACCTGTCTTACTCCCACAGTTGTGATGTGTTTCACCTTTGTCCTGACTCTTTCTGAGGACCTAGCCCAATATGACTGCCTATACTATTCCTACATTACAACTCTTCTAATAGTAGGATAGAAGAAATAAAATTAAGTAGAAAGGAGGCAAGAAAACTGAGATTTTAAAAAATTGTACTTTAAGGAAAACTAAAGTTTTGAAACAGGCTCTTTTCCTGTTTCTGGAAGTGATCTTAATGTGTGATTCCCCTCTCTCCTTTCTTATAGAGAATAGTGTTAAATTCCTAATAGCCCTTGTACAATAACCTGTAAGTTCCCAGGAACTACCCATCCTTTTCACCTTCAGATCACCCTTTTCTCCAGCCCAGAAAGGAGCTGCACTGGACACAGCCTGTCTCCACATCAAAGTCAGACAGTAAGAATACAAATCCTAGATCTCCATCTTGAAAGCAGCCTTAACTGTGCATTACTTTGGCTTCTAATGTGCCCCATTTCTCTGAGCATCACACTGTGGTTTTGAATGTATAATATCTACCTCTAATTAATCCTTCTCATGGCTCTTTTTTTTTTTTTGAGACATGGTCTCGCTTTGTAATTCAGGCTGGCTCTGAGCTCACTATGTAGCCCAGGTAAGCCTTGAACTCAGCAATCCTCCTGTCTCTGCCTCCTGAGTGCTGGAATTATAGGCGTGAGCCACCATGCCTGGCATCATGGCCCTTTTACTGATGGGTCCTGAATATTCTTTTTCTAAGTGCTTCCTAGTTAAGTTGCTCAGGTTGAATTGAACCTGCAGTCCACAGCCTCCTGCACAGCTGGGATTAGCAATGTGTAACCCCAAGCCCAGGTCACTTGCTTTTTCTTTCCAGCTGTGGTTGATATAGGAGAAATATAGCTCCTAACATATTACATGTCAGATGTGCTGAGTTCATATCCCCTAAATTGAAGAATAAAATGCAAAGGACAAAGGAGGTTAAGAGGAGCTAAGTTTCACTGAGAGAGAGCTTCTGACAGACAGGTGGAATTCTGGAAGTGGGTTGCCACCAGGGCCCTTTGTTGGGGTAATTTATACAGCAAAGTCACAATGTGGGTACAACATGGGATTACAATCAACTATCAACCTATAGGATTATAAGTACAGCCGTTTAGCTAATATTGTTCCACTAGGGAAGTGGGACATATAGCAAGGTTATATGTCTGACATCATTAATCTTGGCTTATCTATGATATCTAAACATATGAACATTTGGGAAGGGAAGAGTCCAGGTGTTTTGACCACTCACTGAATGCATGATGCCTATCTGGACTTAATGGACTGAATAGCACTAACTACAGTATAACCTCAATTTCTGTTTATCTCTTGGGACAGTATGAAGTTTGGGCGTTGTGACTTTATCTTGAGGTCTTGCCTTCTTCATGTGCACCTCTAGTCACAACTCCAGTGCCTTTATTTTTCACTGACTTCCTTGGAGAAAGTTCCTCTCTGACTGTATATTAATTTCTGTCTAACTTAGCTGCCTATAATACTGACACTAGCAGCTTTTCTTCCATCATCCCCATGATATGTTAATTCACTAGGGCCCAAAAGCAAAAGGCATAGCAGTCATGGACTGAGAACTCTGTACCCAGAAGCAAAGTAAATCTTTCCTTTTTACAAGTGGAGTGTCTCAAGCATTCTGTTGCAGTGACATAAAGCTGACCAGTGCACCCTTCCTATAGCCTTGGGACACCTTGCAACCATCACTAATCTTTCCCCACTAAACATGGGCCCCGAACACTTTGCAAGGAAGCATTTCACTTAGTCACTTCATTTGGAGTTGGTACGTGGATCAATTCCCTTTGCCCTTGCTGATCTCTGTTCAGGCCTGCTAAATAACTTAGATGATTAAAATTTTTCACCAGGCAGATGGCAGTGGAGCAAAGAGACATGGAGGAATGGTACTGGTATCTGCAGCTGGGCTGTGTCTAACTTGTTTTTAGTGTCCATTTCTGATTGCATGACTTCAGAGAGGTCACCAGTGACAGAAGCAGTAGCACCCTTCTGGAGCTGAATAGAAACTGGAGTTGGAAGAAATACTGACACAATGCACAGCAGCTTGTTTGGCTTTTTCTTTTCTTTTGAAGTGCATTTAGTCTCTTTAGCAGATATTACTTGGTATTTGAAAAAGAAAAGCATCATTGTGTTCTTAATGGTTTAGTACTGTTCCTTGTACTGAGCTTTAAAGTTGCCTGGGAAAGTTAAGGTAGAAATTCATATGCGAGTGGCAGGTGTGAGGGCTGGTGGGCTTGGAGGTGGGGGATGGGACGGCGAGCTGGACCTTCAGCCTGACTTTCCGATTCATTATTTCCTTTAAAAACAGAAATGGAGAGATAAATTTATTTATTTATTTATTTATTTATTTATTTATTTATTTATTTATTTATTTATTTATTTATTTATTGAGACAGGGTCTCGCTTTTGTAGTTCAGGCTGGCTCTGAGCTCACTATGTACCCCAGGCAAGCCTCGAACTCAGCAATCCTCCTGTCTCTGCCTCCCGAGTGCTGGGATTACAGGCGTGAGCCACTGCACCCGGCACTGTGGTATGTGGTATTGATTGTTGGTGGGCGTGAGTTTCCACGCCCAGCATTGCATGTGGTTACCGGGGATTGAACTCAGGGCCTTGTGCTTGCGAGGTAGGTGCCGGAACCATTGAGCTAACCCTCCGGCCCCCGAGAAATTTATTTTTAACATGTTGAACATGGTTCATGTGAGAAGAGATATTTATAATAGGAAATCCTATTGTGTTCAGGAACTTATCTGGGCTCACTTACAAGGTTCAGAGACTTCTGCATCACAGATCAGTTTTGACGTCAGGACCATTGTGGTTGCTGTCTGGGGTAAGTGACGACCCAGACGCTGATCAGTGCCATGACTGAGCATCTCTTAAAAGGCAAACAAGAAGAGGACGTCTGGTGCCACTGTTAAATCAGCTTTACGGCTGTTCAAGTATTGCAGTTGAAACTGTCTATGGGAACACAGGATAGGAAATAAATATTTTGGAAATTCCCATGATCTTAGCCAGTAAGATAAACATTAGTTTTATGTTCAGAATGGATACATAACTGTGTCATTACTGCCTAGATTTAACTGATGTTCTTTAACTGTATAATGCTCTGCCTCATCAAGGTTGAATAGAATGCACTTCTGACTTTCTGATAATGTTTTTATTTTAAAAACTGAAATAATTAAAGTACATCAGAATGGGAACCTTATGGAAAGTAATGCACATGTTGTGAAGTGTCATTTTTAAATTTTTCTAGGTACATAAAGTGTGAAATAGTGCTTTGGTGGACACACTTGGTATTATTTGTACACTTAAAAAAAGAGACCAAATGAAAACATTAAGCATCCCTTTCACAATATGCCTCTCAAAGTTTTTGCTGAAATAAGGTGGAATTTAAACATATAGGTAAATCAGTAGAATTTAAACAGCCAACAGTAAGCAAAATAACGCTCATCTCCCTCATAGGATTTGCAGATCTGCTTCCTGACTATAAGTGTGTTTCCATTAGTTTAATTTCTCTAAAATACTTTTACTCACAGGTCTTGAGTCTGCTGGTTATAGAACAGTGGTTCTGACACTCCCATGGCTGTGAATAATTTTAGAAACACATTGCAGCAATGAGTTTCTTTCAGGACCTGCACCCTTCTGGGCTGTCACCCTGCAGCTGTGTGTCTCTGTGTCCCTACCCAGAGTGGTACTCTGACCAGCCAGGCTCCAGTAGAAGTATTTCTGGGAAGTCCCTGATGAACCCTGGCTTTTCCACCTGGCTCCCTGATATGCCATCCCTTGCAGCCCCACGGCCCATGTCTGTAGTGTGAACCTGTGTATCTCCTCAAGGTTTAGCCCTCTGCTTCTGCCCTAGCCAGGGCTTTCAGTCTCTGTGTCCAGTTAGAAATGAAACTGAAGCTATAAATGTGTTCTAGAATGCATGATTGATATTGTGACTTAGTAAATATTCAAAAGGTAATGGGGCTTAGGGATAAATAATGAAGAAAAAAATTGATGGCTAAAAAAAGGAAACAGTACTTGCGTATATAGGGGTACAGGGGAGGTAGGGTGGGGAAGGGAGGGGAAAAATGAGGATTAAGTTGTATCATATACTGGTACAAATTCTCAATGTGGAGAGTAATTGTGATGTGTGTATATAATGTACCAATAAGATGTAAAAAAAAAAAAAAAGAAAGAAAGAAAGAAAAAAGAAATTGGCACCTAGCATGAGAGCCCTCAGGCGCTTGGCTGTGTCTGTTTTCTGTGCATCCCTAGCCTCCCTCCCCCACTCTTCAGGACAGCTGAGTTCCCATGGCTTGGCAGCCTCTTTCCATTAGACCTGTGCTGCTGATACGTCTGTCCTCACTGCGTGCCGTGTCCACTGTCCCAACTCGTGATTCAAAGAGGATCAGCACCCATTTCTTCCTTTTATTCTGCCTCCCCTTTTCATTATATACTCTGAAATTGCCATTGTGTTTTTCTTGTATTTCTAAAAAAAATTCAAGGGCAGATTGTTTTACAGTTCTATAGAATTAAAGCAGTTGCACATGTAGCTGAATGTAAGGAATCCTGTGGGGGTAGCTTGACAGTTCATTTAGTTTCATAGTGTTTCACATAGTCACAGATACTTTTCCAACAACCATACAATTTTGTTAAACCACTTTTTGAAGAAAAGGCAAATTATCTACATTTTGTCTGGCCCGTATTTTGTAAACTGTCCCAGGTGCTGTTGAGTTGTATAAGACCAAAGCCTATTCTATCCCATAGAGATGTTAAAATGCACTTAGTTGATATGTAGACTACATTTTGTAGTTATTGACAGTGTTGCAGTACGTAAGACAGTGGCTCTGTGCAGATAGAATCAACTAATGATATGATCAAGGTTTTAGTTGGTGTAAGTGCTGTCCACATTGTCTGCACAGTGACGCAATCACCTCATGATGCATTTCTCAGAACCGAGCCTGGTTGTGACTTTGAACACAACCATATATTCACACACACATTACAAGTCCTCAGGATCCAAGCAGGTAACACAGAAGTGTTCAGTCTTACCAGTAATAAACACACACAAGTGAAAGAGACTGTTGATCTAGTCAAAGACTATAATTCTTTCAGGTATAGTTTTTCCAGAGGGCACTTCAGGAGAATGGATCATTAAATTGCGCCTATATCAGGAATCCATGTTAATACACTTTTAAAAAGCAGTAACCTAAAATCCATTTAGTACCATAATGTTTATATTTTTAAGATTGATATACTTAATGCGACCTACATGCTCATAGTTGGAAAATATAAACTGATGGGTCAGCTGAATAGAATACTATGTCAGACCAGGACTCAAATCTCTCTCTCTTTTTTGGACACAAGGTCTTGCTTTGTAGTTCAGGCTGGCCCTGAACTCACTATATAGCCCAGGGAAGCCTCAAACTCCAGCAATTCTCCTGCTCCTGCCTTCTGAGTGCTGGAATTATAGGTGTGAGCCACCACACCTGGCATTGTGGTGTGTGGTACTGGTTGCTGGTGGGTATGAGTCACCATGGCCAGAATTGTGGTATGTGGCTACTGGGGATTGAACTCGGACCTTGAGCTTGCAAAGCAGACACTAGAACCACTGAGTTAAATACCTGACCCCCTTGCCTACCTATTTAATGACTGATGGGACTTATAATTCATCCTTTTTGTACTGTTTTTATGTCTTGTTAATAGAATCTGAATGCTTTTTTTGTACAGTACACCTTGTTTATACAATACTATAATTTTTATTGATTATACTATACAATATAATACTGTAGTTGTATGCTGTCATATAATGTTGCATATAAGAATTATGCAAATAAGAAAGTTATTAAAGTTGGAATTTCTTTTTTTTTTTCAAGACAGGGTCTCGCTTTGTAGTTCAGGCTGGCTCTGAGCTCACTATGTAGTCCAGGCAAGCCTCAAACTCAGCAATCCTCCTGCCTCTGCCTCCTGAGTGCTGGGATTACAGGCATGAGCCACTGCGCCCAGCACTGTGGTATGTGCTATGTGGTATTGATTGCTGGGGGGCGTGAGTCTCCACGCCCAGCATTGCATGTGGTTACCGGGGATTGAACTCAGGACCTTGTGCTTGCAAGGCAGGCACCGGAACCACTGAGCTAACCCTCCGGCCCTGGAATTTCTTTTGACCATTTTTTGTTCTGAATATCATACAATTTCTCATTTAGTAACCAATTCACTTAATGACCTAGTCATAAGACCACAACCTAGTTGTTAAAGAGCAATGTTTATATCTAACAAATGTCCATATCTAATTAAGGCACTCCTGACACTTCTTCACACTATGTTTGATTCCGCTAAATTATTATAGACTACAGTCATTGCTGTCTATGTTTTGCACATAGCTTTGTTCTGTGTACTAAAGTGTTGATGTAACCTTTCTCTCTCTTTCCTTCCTACCTTTCTTTCTTTTTTCCTTCCTTTCTTCTTTCCAGTTTTAGGGATTAAACTCAGGGCCTTTGCATTGAGCTATATTTTCAGCCTTCTTTTGATTTTTTATTTGGATATAAGGTCTCACTAAGTTGCCCAAGCTGAATTCAAGCTTCAGATCCTCTGGCCTCTCAGAGTACTGGGGTTACAGACTTGTGCCACCATGCCTGTATGTATCGTTTGCTATGGTTGTGCCACTGGGACCTTCAAGCCTTTTCCTGCACATCAAATCTAACCTGAAGTTCTCCTTTTTTCCTTAGTTCAGTTGAATCACATGCTGATGAAAGTTAAGCATCTTCTGCTCAAAGCCACCTGAACATCTTAGATAAATTGATGTTTGTCATTCTAGCAGTCTTCTTGCATGAAACATTAATTAATTTAATCACATCTCCTCTAGACACTGGCAGTTTTGCTGACTTCAATTGTATTGCTGGACATAGGACAGTAATGTATGCATATGTGTCTCAGGGACAAAACTTCCATGAGTATTTTCTGTGCAGCCTCCTGGCAGTCACTTAGCTTGTGCTTTGCAACAAAGTATGGCCTTACTGTCACTCTTCACTCATCAATGTTTTCCTCACTGATTTCAAGTTTATATTTCCAGGGTATCTATTTTTGTGTTTTTCTCTGCATAGTTACTTCTTTTGTTCAACAACAAATCAGTGTTATTTTTAAAAGTTTTCAAATGGTAGCTGGTTCCACAGGGGAGAATGAACAGATACATAAGTCAGTGGAAGGGGCATCATGTGAGCAGCAGGATATACTCTGCCCAGACGCACAGTGACACTGCAGTGTGCTGAGACTGAATTCTGCCACTCAGCATGTGGTGTTTCCATTCCAGAGATGTTGGTGGGGGTTTGATCTGACAGAGCATCACTGTAAGTACAGAGTAACAGACCTATAATTATAATCTTCTTTATTAAGATGGAGTTTGGAGTGGTTTGAATTTAGGGCAGGAAGCTCAAGAAATGGCAAAGCCCTTGACTTTCCACTTGGAACAGGCATGCTTGACCAGAAGCACATTTCCTAAAAAGAGGAAAAATCTTACCAGCCATTGGTTTTTTTGAAGCAAAAACCACAAATAAACTGTGAGTAGCAATAAAGGTTTAGTCTCCATTTCTATACTTTTTAATTTAGAGTAGTGTATAGCACATCATAAAACCTAAGTTTAGATCACAATTTGATACATAGTTAATGAGAACCATGGAACACATTTCTTGGTCATTGAAGGGAATAAGAATGTCGGTAGAAAATCAGTGATACTGTTAGCAAGAATATGCTTTATTTTTTTTTTTTTTTGGAGTAGTGAAGTTGTCCAGTTCTCTAGAAAATAAGACCTAATTTCTGTGGCATGATAACAGTGGTTAGTTAGTTTCTAAAGTATTCGAAGTCATAAACATTTCCACAGTTTTGTCAATCAGGTCCAATAAGCTTAAGTAATTGGAAGATTTCTTTGCTTTGTAAAGAAAGAAGGGAGAGAAATTAAATACATTTACACAAGCTTGGCCTACCTCACACAATTCAAAGGAGTGTAAGAAACTTGGTTTTTATCGAGCAATTATATGGCTAGGTAGTAAGGATGACTTGTCCTGACCATCTCCTTTAATCCTCACTGTGTCCCACTGAGGAAGGATCCAGTGGTAGTTGCTATCTTTGCCCTACCCACCAGCCTCAGTTTCCACCTGCTACATAGCTGCAGGCTTTTAGCCTGAGAAATTTCCCCAAGTGGCAGAGGTTAAATCACCACCACACTCAGCCAGTGGCTGGTGGGATTCGAATTAGATCCCAGTTCCTTTGTCCCTCAAGCTGGAAGCTGGAAGTGAACACCATGTCCTGGAATCATCTGGCAGGCAGGACCCAGCACAGCTGCCTGTACAACTAATAGGTCACACTGACTTGGCTTCTCCTCTTCCTCCCCTCTCCCCATTAGCACTTTTGGGATCAGTTCTCTAGAAGCTATTGGTGCTCATGCTTTGGCTCAGGACTATTTGCTCCAGTTTACAGATGTGAGTCTCTGTCCACGCTCTCACATGCAGGAAACAACACAGACAAGGTTTGAACCTGAACCAAGGGGCTGTTCTGAAATGAACACTCCAACCCAATAGAAAAATTTTGGACCAAGTGGTTGTGCGGAATTTTACACTTTTTCAGTGTGACCACATTAACAGAGATACATGTAGATTTATATTTTTTATTTATGTCTACCTGGGCTGCATTCCATTCTAGAAAATGCTGACATATTTAATCAAGTTGCAGTTTGCTTCACATAACACTAAAATAAACTATATAACTGATATTTGCACAAAAGTGATGGAAGGATATAATGTGAAGCAAATTTAAGGAGCACTCTTGTATAACTTGTATTTGACAAATAATTCTTCTTGTGACTCTAGAAAGAGGGGCGGAGTTTTGGCTGAAGCACACCCTTCCTAAATTACTTTGTAGCTCTCTAAATATGTCAGTCTTACCTATATACCGGTATAATTTTAAGATTCTTCTGTTATCACTGAGCACAAGGTCCTTGAAGGGATCAAAATCTACTTTGACTTCTTAAAATTTTCACCATGTTTATTATGTCGTGTATAAGCAGCCTTAATAAATATTTTTAAATACATAACTGACAATGTGGACTAAAAATAGTGCTTTATTTAATGCAAAAAGACATTTAAAAGTTGGAATCAATGTAAAGATCAAAATAGTCTCAAATCATTAGCTCTAAGATGTGAATTGCTGTACTTTTAGCTTCATTCTTATGAAAAATGACACTGACTTTGAATGATGTACAGCTCAGTCATCTTGGATGCTGTTCTAGAGACTTTTTTTGTGGTACTGGGGATCGAACTTGGGCCCTTGTGTGTCCAAGGTTGGTGTGGTACCACTTGAGCTAAATCCCCAGCCCCTAGAGACTTTTTTTTGAGACAGGGTCTCAGTTTGTAGTTCAGGCTGGCCCCGAGCTTACTATGTAGCCCAGGCAAACCTCGAACTCAACAATCCTGCCTCTGCCTGCTGAGTGCTGGGATTACAGGCATGAGCCACCACACCCAGCACTCTGGTGTGTGGTACTGATTACTGGTGGGCACGAATCACCATACCCAGTATTGTTGTATGTGCTTAACTGCTCATGGAACCAGGAACCTTGTGCTTGCTAGGCAGGTGCCAGAACCACTGAGCTAAATCTCTGGCTCTTTTTGTTTTTTACAACTTGAGTTCTACTTAAAGAAAACAGAATTAGAAATCTGGTCTGGAGATCATCCTGTAGTTGTGTCATATGCATTGGTTGCCCTGAAGAAACAAAGAAGGAGGCAGGTACATTTTAAAATAGTGATGCTTCAAGTGGCCTGAAAATCATAAATTGATGGGAGGAGAGAAAAACAATAAAAATGAGTATCCACTCACAATGGATATGAGACTTAAACATTAAAACAGAAATAATAAGCCTGCTGGAAAGCAGATTAGGTAAAACTCTTGGAGACATTGGCTTAGGCAGAGACTTGATGAATAAAACCTCTGTAGCACAAGAACTAGCAGAAAGAATCAACAAATGGGATCTCATCCTACTGAAAAGCTTGTGCACAGCAAAAGAAGTCACTGGTACTACTAAAAGACAACCAACAGTATGGGAAAAAATCTTTACTAGCTGTTTATCAGACAAAGGGCTATTATCCACAATATATAAAGAACTTAAACAGATCAGCCTCCCCAATTCAAAGACCCAATTAAAAAATGGGCATCTGAAATGAGCAGACAATTCTCAGAGGCAGAAGTCAAAGCAGCTAAGAAACATATGAAGAAATGTTCCACATCACTGGTAATTCGAGAGATGCAAATGAAAACAACACTGAGATTCCACCTCACTCCATAAAGAATGGCCGCTATTACAAAATCAACCAACAATAAATGCTGGTGAGGCTGTGGGGAGAAAGGAACCCTTCTCCACTGTTGGTGGGTTGGTAGACTTGTGCAACCATTGTGGACATCTGTGTGGAGATTTCTCAGAAAACTAGGACTAGGGGTCCCATTTGACCCTGCCATACCCTGCTAGGAATATACCCAAAAGAATTTTAAAAAATCACGTTGGAAAGACAGATGTACACCCTTGTTCATAGCAGTTCAGTTTGTGATAGCTCAGTCTTGGAAACAACCCAAATGTCCATCAACTGGAGAGTGGATAAAGAAGATGTGGTTTTTTTTTTTTTAAATAAAATGGAGTATTATTCTTCCATAAAGAATGACAAGATCAATTCATGTGCAAATAGATACACCTGGAAGACACACTAATGAGTGAAATCAATAGATCACAGACAGGCAAATACTGGAACTTCTTGTTGATATGAGCACCTGTAGATGCAAATGAGCTCTAGAAAGTATGACAGTCTTTGTAGAATGGGAAATTTCCAAAGGAAATTTGGTGTGGGGATGTAATGAGGGGAAGGAATAAATATGATTCTGAAAGAAAATAAAAGAGCATGTATGTAGGGGGTGGGGATATGGGTAAAAATGAGAACTGACTGCGTCATATATTGGTACAAATTCCCCAATGTTATGTGTGATTGTGAGATGTATATAAATTGTACCAATAAAGAATTCAATTTTAAAAAGGAGTGTCTATTGTCTCAGGCTTAAGTAAGTGGTTTCCTAGATTTCTGAAGTTTAAAAACAATTATTTTTGAGACTGAATCCTGCTATCTTGCCTAGATTGGCCTTGAACTTGCAGTAGTCCTTTTGCCTCAGCCTCTTGATTACTGTGATTTCAGGAATGCACCACTACACCTAAGTTGGACATTTTTTCTTGAGTTTAGTTATTCTTTATTTTTTTGAGGGCCTCAGTAACACTATCCAGGGCAGTTGGTGATTTTCATTTCCTCATGTGGTTCCTCTCTTATTCATGGTATGGCTGAGATTCCTCTAGAATCTGCCCATCAGATGGGCCTTTGGGGAGTCTGGGTCCCAGGGATTCTATGCTCTGACAATATCAGAATAGCAGCAGCTGTTCTAGTTATCCTTGGTGAAGAGTTTCTGCCATGAGTGTGTGTGAATAGACACTATAGAGTCAAGTCTGACTATCATTATATCTTTAGGAGCCAGAGTGTCTAATGCCCTCCTACGTCAGGCTCAGCAGTCTATGCTTTACATGTATAAGACAGAAATCATATGTAGCCTAGAACCTGGAATGTAGCCACACAATCTCCATTTGTTTTCTTTAGATGGTTCTCCTTTAGAGTTAACTCTGGCCATTTGGTTCTGAGCACTTCTGTGGCATTTTGTGGTTTTTCACTGTACTACTGTAGTTAAGGATGTGGTTGTGTTTCTATTGTAAACATAAGTTTGTAGGAGTTTATAATTTATGCCAAAAATATTTAAGGTTGACACTTTGTATATTAGATTTCAGTGCTAGGCTTCTACTTTCTGATTTTTTAAAAGTTGGCTGGAATATATTTGCTTATTCCATATTGTCTTCCACTTAAGATTTTAGACTCCATTACCACATGTGAAAGATTGGCATAGTGAAGAGAATTGCTCTCATTTTATGGAAGCCTTCAGTGTCTTGCAAATAAACTGAATCCAAGATCACACAGGGAAGGCATTGTGGAGATGAATGAGGTTGTCAGAATCAAGGAGCCTAGTGCCAACCAAGACAGGAAAATTCCCACAGCAGGTAAAACAAACGTTCTGGAACAAAGTAAACCTGATTACCAGAACCAAAGTTGACAAAGTTCAGTGTATACTCCCTGCAACAAGCCCAGTTAGGACTGACGAGGGCTGCAAGGAAAGTTAGAACAGAGTAACATGTGGATTTCATGTCTCTTCCCCTATTTCACACCTGACAGTGTTTTCTAAAAGTCATACACAGGTCACCTGTAATTTTAGGTTAAGATGTAGATTTGAGAACTAAAACAAAATCCCCTTCACACTGAAGGGCATGTGCTTAGTTCTTTTCAAAACAGAGGGGTATTTTCCCCATATTAAGATTTTCTTTTAGTCTTCTAAATAAGGCAGATGATTAATATAAGTGATATGTAGCTTTAAAGAATGAAGGTGAGGTATACAGCTGTGTGTATCTGTGTGCATGTGCATCCATTGGTCTGTTTAGATGTACAGCTATAAAGGGATTGACTTGAACGCCCCAAAAGTGGTTAAAACAACTTCCCTCACACCTGAGGTACTCCTCACACCTGAGATTTGAAATTCTGCATGGTTTTGTTTCTCATTTAGATAAGGTCTACATGTGTGGGTAGTGAATGATCACGTTGCGTTTTTATGTTATTAGAACTCCTTGTTTTTTTTTTCTCAGAAATTCCCTTCTGTTACCACATTTGAATTTAGTTATTCAGATCCTCCAAATAATAACTGTTTTAGTAACATTTTTTCTGCAGTGTTGGCATTGTGCTTCATTATATTAAAGAAATATCCATGTCAAGTGAGTAAATATGACAGATTTTTACTTGAGCTGCAAGTTGACGGTAGGAAAAGAAACTGTAGTTGTGTTTCTATATTAACTATTGCCTTATCTACTTAAATTATCCAGTAAGTTACTGTAACCTATTTAGAAATTCAGGTCTTTACTTAGATAAATATGCTTTTATAGGAGTTGTTTTAACGTTGACTTGATCACAGAGCATACAAACACCAATTTATATTCAAAGGATCATTGGTTTTTACTGTCCAGAGGTCTTTGTGAAAGGCTGCAGAAGCAATTTGAAAGCTTTTCCTCTCCAGTGACATCTAGGTTACTCATCTCCTCTTACAAAGTCAATTTTAGACCTTTGTCTAGTTTAGGTTTTGGTAGTAATAGAGAGTTATCTTTATAATAACCATTGATTTATTATTCTTCAGGGGTTTGGAGTCAGAAACTATTTCTGCAGTCTCCAAGAAAGGATTTTCAAGGTCATTTAAAAATCTTCTAAAGTGCCTCTCTTTAGTGGCATAGGTCCTAACAGGTGGATATGAATAGGTCAGTAGAGTAAAAAGTCTAGATTAAGTGGTTGCGGTGACCAAGGAAAGTTCCCTCATAGTTCTACATAAGGTCTGCACCTTGTACCAGTGAATCAAGCATGCCTTCGGAGGAGACCATGAAGGCTGCATATACTATATGGGGCAAGACTCTGGCACAGTCACAGGAGAGCTGAGGCAACCAGGGCTGGGCTGGCAGCTAAAGTCCCTAGAAAACAGGAAGGGCAGAGTACTATTCTCCAAGCCCTGGCTTGGGTCCTGGGGTCAGGTTTTCTATAGAACGCATAAATTCTGATGTGTTTAAAATTGGAGTACATTCAAGGCAGAGTGGTCAGGGGAGTGGAAACTTGAAACCCCGTTTATCATGGAAGAGCTGGAGAACCAGAATGTTTGTTTATGTTTGCTCCAGAGGCCAGGCCATAGAATCGCTGTCTTCACAAATATAAAGGGCTGTGAGAGAAGTTAAACTGGAGACCAGCGGAGCAGATTTGGGAGCAGACAGTGAGTCCCTTGTTGCTGCTTATACACATCCCGAGTGAGCTGCCTCAGAAGATTTAACATTTCATATCTTGATGATGGCAGGGTCTAGTCATATGATCACTGTGTTGTGAAGGACCCTGTGAAACCGTCTTACCTCTGGGATCACAGTTCTGCTTTTCACCATCTCTGGGCAGCAAGCTTCAGGACCACTGTCTACATTCTCAGTACCATGTGGGACCTGGGGGCTTCTAGCTGGACCTAGAAAGACCCCTGGGGAAGTGGGGCATAGTCAGCCTAAAGCCAAGCATGGCCTGTGATGCAGCCTGCTCTTGACTGGGGCTGGAAGGGAGCTGACCTGGTAAAGGACAAAGCTGGGCAAGAGCCAGAGTGAGAGGCAGAGGTGGTGCAGGTGGAGGAAAAAGAGTCCAGTGTGGCAGGAACAGGTGGATGCTCCTTATGCGCTGACCTGAGCTTTGGGTTCAGAAGGTGTAGTCCATCTTCCACATAGGAAAGTTAAGGATAATAGGTACTAGCAGTGGGACCCCACAGCCTCCTTCTCTCTGAGGCTGAGATTTCTTACCTCAGTGTAAGGGCCTGGGTGATTCTGCAGTATTCTGTGAGAATCATTTCTCCTAATGGAGTTTTCATTTATCATCTCAGTGGGCATTGATCTTTATTTCTTAGGAAAATACCCAGCATCAGTGGACAGAGATGGGCACATAGAGACCAGAGACTGGGTCAAAAAGGTGCTATGAGGTAACTCTTTACCAGTTGTAGGAGATGGAACACATTTCTTAGCCTTTCTGCATCTATGTTTCCTCTTCTATAAGTAGGGATGGTAGTGGTGCACTATTAGAGAGTTGGCCAAATTAGATATAGTTGTACATGGAAAATGTACACCAAGTGCTTGACACAGCAAATAATAATAATGAATGCTAATAGAAAGTCTCAAAGTCAGGTAGGAGGATTTGACCAAAGGATTTTAGAATTCAATTAGAAGATTTAGGATTAGGCATTTATAAAGTATATGAAATTTTCCTTTTCAGAATATTATTATAAAATAACAGGAATATACTGTTGCAATTATAAAACTGCATACCTGAATTAGAAAGCTCAGAATTGATTAAAGTACAAAACGTTTGAGAATAATTGGTATCAGAAAAAAGATTACCCAAAACTAAAACCATTTTGTTGTAGATACTAGAAAAAAAAGCCTCCTTTAAGAAGTAAAATTAAAATTAACTGTTTATTTTATATTATACTTTCTAAAATTTATAGCATGCCATAGTAAATACTAATTTTTGGAGGCAATGACAAAATAGAGTGAGATTATTATTTTGTTTCTAGCATAGTGGTGCAAGTCAAATTAGATCACACTTTCACCTTTGCAAGGAGGGTGTTTTTAGGAAGAACTATTCTGAGTCATGGTTTTCCAAGGGTTTCTCTTCATCCTCTGATGGGTAGGTCATTTTCTTTAATTTTTCTTTAGTCTGTCTATCAGACTTATTGGTTTTCTGTTCTCCATTGCTGACTGGACTGACTTCCAGAATTTTACTGGTCTTGGGTGTAGTAAGAGCAGTTCACTGTAACACTTTGTATTATGTTTTTCATCATTTGTAAGATCTGAAGTTACTCTCTACAGCCAATTCATGTTGCATTTGCTATAGCCAGTGAGGGAATAACTTAATAACTGTAGATAGTAGCCAAGCTACTTTGACTGTGGAAAGACTTTTGAATAGTGAATTACTTTATAAATGATGAATTAGTCTATGAGTAAATATCTCTGGGTAGTACTTTTAATTTTCTGTGACTACAACAACTAGAATATTAAAACTTCCTTAAGCAGGCAGATCTTCCCTCTTCCCCCAATCCTATATTTAAGAATTAATAAAGTGTGAATCCTAACTATGACCACATGTGCTAATGTTACATTGCAAAGCAATGGAGAAAGCATAAGATGAGTTAGTTAAAAGTGGTGTTAGGAAAAAACTTGGTAGTAAAAAGAAAAGGGAAACAAAACTTATGTATATGGGGGGCAGGTGTTATAGGGAGGGCCTGAGAAAGGGGAAAAATGAGAATCAGGATGTGTCATGTACACATACAAGTTCTATTAAATGTGATCATACTGTATGTATAAAATGTATGAATAAAATCAATTCAAATAGTGTTATAAATTTAGCAGATATTTGGAGAAAAAAATAATATACTCTAGCCCATGTCATATGCCACAATACATTTCAGACAAAAAGACTGAAAAGTCGGGGGGCAGACAAGAGGTACAAAAGAGAAAAGAAAGAGAGAAAAAAGAAGGAAAGAGAAAGACCAAGAAAGACACCAGGATCGTGACAGGGCATAGAAGATTGGCTTTTCTGAGAAAGTCAGGAAGGCAGAAAACAGAAGACAGCTTGGATTTTGTACTTGGCAAAATCTGTCTGAAAAGATACAAACCAGGGTGATTATGCCTGAATGGGGAAGTACAGGTGAAGACTTCTTTCTTTCATTTTAATATTTAGCATACATTTGTTTAAGGTAGAATATTTTGTAAAAAGGCAGTGCGTCAGAAAATAACAAGAAAATGACTAATCAATTTTATCAGGAACTGGTAAGGAAAGATTAAGGATGACAGTTTGTAAATCAGGAGAATTAAGTTTTTTTCAAAAGGAAATGAATCACTGGTGCGGGGGGAGTGGTAGAGTAGGTAGAGGAAGGGGAAAAATGAAAATTAAGTTGTGTCATATACTGGTACTGTATACTCCAAGTACACTGCACTTTCAATGTGGAGTGTAATTGTAATGTGTATATATATCGTACAGATAAAAAATATATAACCAAAAAAAAAAAGAAAGGAAGAAATGAGTTATTATAGGACAATGGCCTCAAATGCATGGAACTTGTTTGCATTTTGGTTCCTATGAACACGTTTAGGCTGTACCAGGACTCCCTGGGGGAAAAGTGCTGCTCATTTGTGGGTCCTGCCTCCACCTAGCCCTGCCACTCCTTGCTGAGCGAAGGAAACAATATGCAAAATGCTGTCTGCAAGATGGTTCACCTCATCAGCCTGGGGAGCCCTTTGCCTACAGCTACTTTACTGTTTTGCAGCCTTTACAGTGAGACTATTGCTTTCTATAGTACTCGCCTTCCTTGGCCTCTTTTTTTTCTTTTTGATACAGGGTCTCGCTTTGTAGTTCAGGCTGGCTCTGAGCTCACTGTGTAGCCCAGGCAAACCTTGAACTCAGCAATCCTCCTGTCTCTGCCTCCTGAGTGCTGGGATTACAGGCGTGAGCCACCACGCCCGGCACTGTGGTATGTGGTATTGATTGCTGGTGGGCGTGAATCTCCATGCCCAGCATTGTATGTGGTTACTGGGGATCGAACTCAGGACCTTGCGTTTGTGAGGCAGGCGCCGGAACCACTGAGCTAACCCTCTGGCCCCCTTGGCCTCTTTTCTAATACCAGAAATAGTTCCTGTCCCTGCCATCCCTGTCTTATCTAATTTGTTTTTGTGTTTGGCTACTGGTATTCCTTCTGCATGGGTCCCTGGTCACCTCAACCATTAAACACCTGAGAGCTGTGAATGTCTATGTTTGAACCTTCCTGTTGACTTCTTTTCTAGACTCTACTTGCCTCCACCAAACTCCAAGTTCTCCTTAGTTACATGTACTGAGCAGGACTCATTTTATCCTGTGTGTCTGATCTTGGGTGACATTATTGTATGCCAGGCCAAGGCCTCAGGAATACTTTCACCATCTGTTTCCCTTATTCCCCTATAGTGTCACTGAAACCTGATGTGGTAGCTCCCAAGGATGTGTTTTTCCTTTCCACACTGCTATTACCTAGCCCCATATCTCTTATTCAGATGATCTACCAATAATCTCCTTTAAATTCCTCCTTTAATTTTAGTGCTACAATAAAAAAGAACTCATGAGTTCATAGCAGTATTAAATCTAAAAGTAGAAATAATCTAATATGTATCAAGTGATGAGTAAATACACATGGTGCATCCATGCAATGGAATATCCTTTAGTAAAAAGAACTATAGTATTGATATGTGCTATAGTGTAGGTGAACCCTGAAAGCATGATCCATAGAAGAAGCCAGTTACAATAGGCCACATATCATAGAATTCCTTTCATATAAAATATGCAAAATAGGCAAATTGGTGGAAACAGAATATTAGTAGCTGCCTATGACTAGGGGAAGATGATGAGGAATGGTAGCTCAATCTCTGAAATTAGCTTATGGATGATGATGATGCAGAACTCTGTGACAAGACTAAAAATTATTGAATATATATTTTATTAAGTTATATCAGAATTATATCTGAAGAGAGTTTCTAAAGACAGCTCAATTTTAATATAAAGATAAAAATGTTTTTGTACAATGCTGGACGTGGTGGCTCATGCCTGTAATCCCAGCACTCGGGAGGCAGAGACAGGAGGATTGCTGAGTTCGCGGCGGCTTGCCTGGGCACCATAGTGAGCTCAGGGCCAGCCTGAACTACAAAGTGAGACCCTGTCTCCAAAAAGCAAAAAAAAAAAAAAAAGTTTTTGTACAAATTTAGAAAATGCCAGTGAGCAAAATAAGAATTAAAAATCATCAAATAATTGAACCACCCTGAAATAGATGTAAACTCAATTATACATACTTTTTTGATATGCATATAGTATGTATATCCATATCCCTACAGTCTTTTATTTGTGCATATATGAATGTATATCTTTTATAAAAATTGGATCATACTGCACCTACTGGCCTACCACATAGTTTGGAAAAAATACTATAGTTTTATATAAGGAAGATAATCCTCTTAAAGTAGGGATACATTTTAGACTTCTAGGAAGAGTGGTGGCTGACACTATAGATAGAATCAGTGGTCTGTGAACATCTGAGTCTGTAGATCAATTGGTTAGGGTCCAGACTGGAGAGTCAGCTGGTAGGTCAGTGAGCTGCATGGTGTGGAAGAGAGGTGGAACATCATGTGGAGGTAACAGAAGCAACAACAATGCTTGAATTCAAGTGATTACAGAGCAAGTGTCCTAGAAATACCCATCTTTTAGTGGTGTGCAGATTAGAGGGAAGTAGAAAAGTAAGGCAAGGCTTTAGAATTGCCATGGAAAGGCCTGATTTGGTAAGTGAATCTTGTTTCGATGGACAGTGTGTTTCATTTGAGTGAGAATGTGCTTGAGATCATGAAGGCTGATTCAAGACAGGGTAGATATCAGCACTCATTTCTGAGAAATTGGGCTTGAGGGTTCGATGGAAGCTAGAAAGGAGACTTCAGTATCTGCAGAATAGAGGTCACCATGACACCTTCCATCAGGGTGAGCCTGAGTCAGCTCAGGAGCCCAGGGTTGAGGCTTTATCACAAGCTGTGAGTGGTAGGAGACTGAAAAGGAACCGTGAGTTCAGGGGACTCACAGAGAGGTGGTGTCAGTGCCATCGAGGACAGCAGAGGGCTGAGAAGGATCCATCAATAACTAGAAGCAATATAGGACGTCCATGGCATAGAAAGTTGGCTGTTGTCAGGGTTGTTTCTTTCCTTTTCTTCTCTTCAAAAAGATATTACATGTTTAAGGCCAGTTGAGTGCTGAAACCTGGCAGATATAGCCACTTTGAGAAAGAAAGGAAATAATTTAGAAAGTAGATGGGGAGACTAGAGTTAATGTTTGAGAGGAGAAAAGTCGAGAATGTGGGCACACTTAGGGGGTCCATGGGGAGAGTCCACAAGGACTAAGTTAGAGAATAGCAAGAGCAGCCTTTTAGGCTTCAAAGTGAACAGATTTATAATAATCTGTGAAAGAGCAGGAAGAGGTGAATGGTGACATGCAAACAAAAGTGTGCTTCAGTGGAAAGGGAGACCTGCCATTTAGTTTCCATAGTGCAGCAACTTTGTTTTTCTGAGACAAGGTTTTCTCATTTGACAGGTGAGATAACACCTCCTTATTTTAGTATGATATTATTTCAAAATTGTTTTCAAAACCAAATTGTGAAAGTAAAGGAAGCATTCATTTGTTTTCAGTATGTACACCTTATCCCTTGTAATGTAGAATCTCATGAGATAAATGGAGATTAGTGGAAGAATATTGGATCACAGCACTAGAGTTGGATTTGATAGAAGAAGCAATTAGGAGTATAGGGAAAGGTTTGCATCAAAGGTCTAATACAATAACATTCTTCTCCTGTTTACTTAGCAAGTACTTACTGATAGTTGTGTAGGATGGAAACTAATTACCATGAGATGATCAAAGACAGCTTCTTGGAAATGGAGTTGTTAATGCAGGAATAGAACCCCAAGGGAGCTGGAAAGAATCTGCTTCCAGCAGATATTTATGCTAAGCTGACTACTCAAGAGTATGAAGATCATTTAGGGAAGCTCCACTGAAAGCAGGAAATAAATTAAGTAACTTCGAAAGGACATTACTATTCCTGTTTGTTTAGTCATTCAGTCAATCTTTTACAAGTCTGTGAAATGTCCATTTTACCCTAAGCCAGCAGTAAATGTGAGCTGTATTTTCTTTGGACTACTCTCACATGAAACATTGCCAGGGAGACCCTAACTGTGCAATTTTCAGAATCTTTAAAAAGTAGGCACTTTGGCCCAAAGAAAGAGCACCTCAGAAACCTTGAGGCTCTTAGGAAGACTGTTATCTTTGAGACCCATTTCACACTGAACAACTTCCCTCACACATCTACTGACACACGGGCTTGCTTTTCTTTGATGTATGATGATGCAAAAATTATTTATCCCAAGTTACTGGCAGTAAAAACAAAGTATGCAGTAATTCTACTGATGAACCATGAACATGTAATCCCTCTCCCAGAATTCTTTCCCTCAACTCTTAAGCTCATCTTTTGCTACCTAAGTAGATATGGTTTCATTAGGCAGTTTTTATTGGTTCACCTCAAATTTACAATATGTACATACTTCCAGTTTTCTTCCTCTTACCTCCTACTCCCAGTAGCTGTTCCCTGGAGGAATTTGATTTTCATTAGTAAAGTGAATCCATTTATCTGCCTTCAGTATAAATTCATGAATATTATTAAAGTTGTGTTCATTTGCCTTTAAATTGTTAGAGTGCCTGGCTAAAGTGTTTTAATTGCTTTAAAGCTGTTTATCAACTAGTTACTTGTGTGAAGCAGTCATGAACTTATTTTATATCACATCATTTTCAGTATAATGCTCTAAATCTATGCACAGTGAGCTATCTATGTATATCTGGGGCACAGCCAACAGATTGGCCCATTCCTATGGCTCAGTCACTTTTAGTTCTGGCCAGTACAACTGGCCAAGGATAGAAACTTCTGCTTCTGCTTATCCGTGACAAGCAGAAAATGGCATTGGCTCAGACTCATGTCTGATGAAGACAGCCTCAAGTTGTCAACCCTTTCAAAAATTTTTCAACCACACTTCTTAAAAAGTACAAGTTGTTTGAATATTCAGACTTTTCTTATTTATACAGAATGTGGATAATTAAAAATTAAAGTTAAAAATCAGCTCTTTTATTTCTGTGGCTCTCAGTGCACACAAATATCCTGTTCCAGCAATTCAACTTCTTTCCTTCTGTTGTCTGTACAGTGTATTTCCACAGGGTGTGCTTTAAAATTTAGTTTTTCATTCTTATATATTTAATTTTTTATCTAGAGATATGTTTGTTAGGTAGGGTTTTGCACTCTTTGCAGCTCTGCTTTCTGAGCTGTGAGGCATGTGGAAAGCACGGCCAAGCTGTGATGTCTCTCCAGCTCTCTGAAGCCTTGATTTCCGCCAGTACAGATAATGTGGTTTTATTTATTGCTGTGTTTGTGTGTTGACTACACTAAGATACATTGGCAATTGTTGCAAATAGTCTTGGAAGTGGTGACAACTATACATGAGAAGCAAGCACCTGGTGCTTGTTGAGTGTCTGGTGTGGGTGCCAGGCTTCAAGTTACTACCACTGCTATCACTGAAGGGAGGGCAAGTGGTGTGGACATTTGTCTCGGTTACAGTGCAAAAACCAAAGCAATAACACAAGATTTGATGCTTATACCATGTGACTGTGTATATGTGCAAATAAGCTACCTGATATTTTCATCTGTTTTTAAAAAAGATAGATCCTTCCTTTCCAAAGCTGATAAAATGTGAGATTATGATTACTTTTAAAATGTACTGTGTTAACAGATAGACAAGTTGTGAATTATATAGTTTATTATTTCCACTGAAAATCATATCACATGCCAAGCTGAGACAGAGACCCCAAGATGAAATGTGTTGAGCTCCTCTGGTCAAGCAGTGCCCTCGTCCTGGTGAGCTTGGTTACTGGCAGCAGTTCCCTAATTTCCTTTCCCATTTGACATTTTATTCTTATTTCACAATATCTATTACACATTTTTGTTCTTATGCTTTCAATTTCCCACACAAGATAAACTACATAATATTTGAACATGTGTGTCCACTTTTTTTTTTTAACTGAAGAGCATGGTCTCAAGTTGCATCCATTAATGTTGAAATGTCTCAAGTTTTTCCTTCTTTATGGTGGAAAAAATATATATATATATTACCATCTTCTTTATCTATTCATTAGTTAGTGGGTATTTGAGCTGTTTCTAAGATTTAGCTATTACAAATTGTGCTGCTGTAAACATGGCTATGCATATATCACTGTGATTTATGCTTTTAATTCCTTCAGGAAAATACCAAGAAGGAGAAGAGCTGAGTCAAATGAAACCTTTTGTTTTAGTATTTTGAGCAATCTCTGCACTGATTTCCACAGTATTTGTACTAATTTATACTCCTATTAACAGTGGAGATCTGTTCCTTTTCCTCACAGTCCCACCAGCAGTTGTTATTGGTTGATGTCTTAATAATAGCCTTTCTTTCTGGGATGACATGAAATCTGTGTCATTTTATTTTGCACCTCCTGAATGTTCAGTGACAGGGAATATTTTTGTGTATTTATTTGTCATTTCCACTTCATCTGATAATTATCTATTCATTTCAGATACCCAGTTTTGGATTGGGTCTTTAAAATTGGTGGATTCTAAGATTGTTTAGTTCTTTATAGTTTCTAGATATTAGTCTTTCATCTGTGGAAGAGCTGGCAAAAATATTTTCCCACTCTGTGGATTATCTCTTCAGTCTACTGGTAATCCTTTTACTGTGCAGAAACTTTTTTTTAATTGAATTCTTTATTGGTACAATTTATATACATCTCAAAATCACATATAACATTGGGAAATTTGTACCAGTATATGCCACAAGTTAATTCTCATTTTTACCCATATCCCTACCCAGTCCCCCCTCCTCCCCCCTTATACATGCTCTTTTATTTTCTTTCTGTATCATATTTATTCCTTCCCCTCATCACATTCCC
>PVIC010026778.1:0-24302 GCA_004025085.1 Thryonomys swinderianus
ATAAATCCTTCTGAGGTTTCTCATCACTCTTAGAATGGTGTGAACGTGGCCACCCAGGATAGACACGGTCTTGCCCCTGCCCATCCCCCTAACAGCCTCACCTCCTTCTGCCGCTCTCCCAACACTCCCAGAAATCAAAGTCGTGTAGAAAAATTCACAGGCCAATTAAAAGTGGTTCTTACCAGGCAATGATGGAAAAATCTGAGCAACAGTTAGAAATACTAGCTTCGGTACACAGAAACATTCCAAATATGTTTAAACTTAGGTGTGCATAACATATGTTTAAAGGTACTGGTCATCTTTGGAAGATACTATGGAAATCTCTATTTATTTTGAAAATTGGTGCATCAAAGAAAGACACAGGTATTTGAACTGTCAGATAATTGACAGTGGAAAACTTCTCATACAATTATCTCAACTAATAAATGAAGAGATAATTTTACCAGTTTGCAACTTCTAGTAGACTAATAAATCTAGGCAATGAACATAAAAAGAAATATTCTGGGTATAAAAGGTAAACCTTTTAATTTAATCACTCTCTGGGTCTAATTATAAGTTCCCTGAGAACTAAGGCGATCTACCTTCTATCCTGTGCAGGTCGATCTGCAAAACGCAGAATGCAGGAGGAACTATCAGGTTAACAACCCAGCTCCTCCAACTTGAGTGTCAGGAGCTGGTGTTCTGCACATTTAAGCGCCCTGACACCATGTGCCACCCAGATGGCCATCAGAGACCTTGTTTTCAGCTTCATGGTCATCTCATCTTTGTGCTCATTTCACTGCCCTGTGCCAAAACTTTCATCATACATAATGCAGAAACTGCCAGCTTAAAAATTTCTCTTTGGCCAAACATTATGTCCAGTGGTTCCAAATTGCTTCAACAGTCAGGTAGAGATTGAAGGCATTTCAATCATTTATAAATAGAGTTGCTTGTGTAATTATTATTTAGATGATTTTTAATGTTCCTTGAAGAAGTACATATAATTCTTAAAATCTAAAAGTCATTCTATAATAACGGTAATAATAGCTAACATTTAATAGCAACTTGCACAATGCCAGGTGGTATAATTAAAAGCACATTATCACACTTAACCTTCGTGATAGCCCTGAGAAGCAAGAGTTAATCTTCTTTCTATTTTATAGATGAACCTGAAACACAAAGAGGTTAGGTTACTTGCTAAAGATCACAGGGAAAATAGCAGTAGAGCTTAAGTTTGAACCTAGGAAATCTAACCCTTAGTAAAAGTCTACAAAACAGTAAAATTAGAAGGGAAGAAGCTATGCAAGAATACTTCATTTCTGCCGGGCATGGTGGCTCACGCCTGTAATCCCAGCACTCAGGAGGCAGAGGCAGGACTGCTGAGTCCGAGGCTTGCCTGGGCTACATAGTGAGCTCAGGGCCAGCCTGAACTACAAAGTGAGGCCCTGTTTTAAAAAAACGAGTTCAAAGGAAAGGAAACATGACCTTTAGCAATGGGGGCAGAACAGAAAAAGTATTGGAGCATCAGAAGCAGTCAATATTAAAAATGACAAACACTAATTCTGAACATACCATGTTAGTCTGAAAATCTTTTAAATGTCAAAATTTTCTGACTGGGCAAGAAAACAAATCTGACCTACATGCCCTTGAAAAGAGGGACTCTAAAGCAAAATCATGGCTGCTTGAAAGGAAAACCTTTGCCATAAACAATGATGAGATTGAATCACTTATACTCAAATGGACATACCTTCAGGACATACTCATAAATGGAATAAATAGGTCACAGATGTGTAAATATCGTATGTTTTCTCTGGCATGGGAAACTGAAGTTATAACTGTGTTTTAGAATGCATGATTGATATCGTGAAATAGTAAATATTCAAAGGGAAATGTGGTTTAGGGGTAAATAATGAAGAAGAAAACTGACGGTTAAAGAAAGGAAATAATGCTTATGTATATACGGGTAGGGCAAGGAAGGCTGGGTAGGGGAAAGGCAAAAATGAGAATTAAGTTGTATCATATACTGGTTCAAATTCTCAAAGTGGAGTGTAATTGTGATGTGTATGTTTAATGTACCACTAAAATGTACCAATACAAAAAATTTAAAAAAAGAAAGGAAAACCTTAAGCAGTGATACAGCTGGAAAAAAGAAAAGCCCATGCAGTGGCAGAGCCAAAGATATAAGCAAAACAAACATCTCTAGACAAAATAAAATAGTATTAAACTCTGCAGGATAAACTGTTAAGCATACAAATTGAAAGTGATGGCCCCACACCAGTAGTGAGAGATGTCACACTTTCACCCAGGAAACAGGGGCCCTCCCTGACACAGGCCTACTATGGTTCCACTACTTAACACACAGTAGAGGCTCTGACATGTTTCAGTGATCCTGGCTGCTTTTCTCTTTGCATTGTGCTAAACTGTACATAACAAGATAATGTGTCATCTCAGGCATCTTCACGGTGAGTTCTAGCATTGTGCAAACAATCTCTAGAAACTTTTCTCACATCTCGCAAAACAGAAGTTCTTGCCCATTAAACAACGACTCCCTACTTCATTCACCCTCTTGTCCACCCCTGGACACCACCACTCTGTTTTGTTTCTGTGACCTTGACTAGGTGAGGGACTCAACCCGAGGCACTGACCGATGCCACTTCCTGTCGTGTCTTTTCATCTATGTTGTACCACCTGTCAGAATTCCCTTCCCATTAATATTAAATGATATTTTGCTGTAGAGAGAGACCACATATTCTTTATTCTTCCATGTATCTATGAACACTTTTGTTTTCATTTTTGCATGGAAGCGCTAAAATTTTTAATTAAAAATATGTGTCAGAGGAACCGCTATGGGATGGGCATTGCCATGGGTGCTGTGTGCAAAGGAATTGTTTACCTATATTATGCTCCCTTCCAAGACAGACACTCAGTTCATAAATGCAGGATTAAAGTTTTTATGACTTTGTCAAGATTTTTTTGTTCTTGCTGTAAAGGATGCGAAGAGCTTGGGTTCAAACTCCCATACATATGCATTCAGATTTCAAACTCAGTCATCTATCTAAGAAGAGCACTGGACAGAGGCTTGTTTGCGACCAGTGTTCATTCACACCCATTCGCCAGGCTAGTCTTGCTTATTCTTGTGCTCTCATCTCTGTGTTTAGAGAATCAACCTCGCTCCTTTTCTTATGTCTCCTGAGTAGTATTTCCGCAGTTGCTGACCCCCTGCTCCACCGTAGATAAAAATGGGCTTCTCACACTCCAGGTTGCTGCTTCTAGGCCAAGGCGCACTGAGAGTCACGCGTGTGCTCATTTTTAAAATGGAGATAAGGTAGAGTTGTTGAAAGAGTCGAAGGAAGTGATACCCAGAGCGGGAGGAGTGAGGGGATACTAGGTTAAGGTCAGGAGGGACTGAGAGGTTCTGGGTGCTATTGCACAGTAGTTAGTGATTATGTACTGTGTGTTTCAGAAAAATGAAAGAAGATTTTGACTGTTTTCACTATGAAGAGATGATATTTGAGGAGATAGATGTCTCTAACCTGATTTAAGTCACACAGTGCATTCATGAATTGAAACACCGTGTGACATTCCATCAATACACATAATTGTATGTGTTTATGTATTATTTTAATGAGTACATAAAAATAACCTTTAAAAATAAACCCCAAAATTTTAAATCTAGAATAAACAAATGGCAAAATAATCAGTTAATTTCCCCCCTGCATTAGAGTGAACACTCATGTGTCTGGATACCATTCCAGGAGTCACTGCACAAAATAAACAAGAAAGCAATGTATGTAAGGCACTTCATGTGATGCTGAAGCATGACAGTAACTCTGCTATTAAGAGTTATTAGTATTAATTTATAATTCCAACAAAAATTCCCTACCTACACACACTTGTTTCCATTAAAACAGAATTTCTTCTTGCTCTTTATTACTCATTTTTCAATGAGAGCTTTTTCTTCCTTTTCCTACTTGCAAATGACTAAAATTCAGCATATTATTGTCACCTTCACCCACTATTCTCAACGGCAGGCTCCGCAGAGTGGCGAGAATCTAGAAAATGGGTCATGTGGGCTGACCTCATTGTTATTTTTATTATTATACAAACTTGTAGAAAAATAGGGGGCCCCATATGACATTATCTGGCATACAGGATGCACACATGCACAGATATCTGGAAGAAGATAAACCAGAAGCCTGTATTTCCCACATTTATACTCACTTTCTGCTATTGGTGTTTGTTTTGTTTTGGCAATGAGTATATGTTCATTGTTAAAGAAGAAAAAATATTTCATTAAAAATAGCACTCAATACCACATTTTAAAATGCCTAATTGGAAATCAATTCCTAATTAAGTGATATACTTTTCATTAGCTGCTTACTTGAGGAAAAACTGGGGCAATTGCCCAAGTAATCACATTGTTTTTAAAAAAGGACTACTTGAGAATGGCTACCAGACACCAGAATGAGTGTTTCTTTGGCTCTAAACTGCCTTCAGTCGTAAGTCACACAGTCATTTATGGATCACAAAGTAATAGAAAAACTTCCAGATCAGCTACACACACCATTGATGGAGAAACACGTCCTGCCTTCTGGGATGTCAGATTGTGCAAGCGATCGGTACTTCCGTCTTGCTTGATGGAAGGGATCATAGTTCTCACCTTCTGATGCTGACCCACCACTCATTTATTTACCATTTCCCACCCATGTTAAAAACTCTTTCCTTACTGTTCAAGGCATTGTTAGGAATTGATCTTTGGACACCATACAAAAATGGATTCTCTGCCCTCAGAAAGGTTGAGGCATAAATCTGTGTAATGAACTACATTATAAGACCTTCATTTTAGACCCGAGCTATGAGAGAGACCATAAAATTATTCTGGATAAGCAGCAGGTGTGCAAGGACCCAGCACAGTGGCCACTGCATACTCTGAGCCCAGCTCTTCGGACTGCTGCCCTTCGTAGACATGTACCACACATAGCCATTATGACTACATCTTAGTCTTGACTCCAAAAATTAGAGGAATTGGTTTGAAAAGGCTCTTGAGGAATTTTTGAATACATTGGATTGCCTCAGATGCTGACAACAGTGCAAAAGTTTACCAAAAATGTATATTTTCAAATCAACCTCAGAAAAACAAAACCTCCTCTTAAATTACCATGATATGGTCCCTTTATGCTCAGAAGACTAAGGATTTTCATGCATTTTTCCATATATATTTCAAGTCATGGCTTTGTTTTCCTTCTGTAACTTAAAGAAAAGTCCTTGGAAGGGCAAATGGGGGGATAAAAGTGTTCTCTCTCTCTCTCTCTGTGTGTGTGTGTGTGTGTGTGTGTGTCTATCTGTCTGTCTGTCTCTCCCTACCCCCACCAATGTGTGCTGTAGTCTTTATCTCAGCTAAATATCCAAATAATGTAATTCCAGCTTCATAACTGGCAGAATTTAAAGCAAGCAATCACTGGATGATAAAATCAAAATTAAATACCATGAGACAGGCATGGTAGCACACACCTGTAATCTCAGCATGCTGGGAGGCAGAAGTAAAGAAGATAAAAAGCTCTAGCCAAGCCTGGGAAACTATTTCAAAACTATTAAAAATAAATTGCTGGGGTTATAGCTCGGTACGAAGGCCCTGAGTTCAATCCCTAGTAATGGTGGGGGGGGGAGTCATGAATCAAAAGACAAATCAAAGCAAATCATGGAATTATAGTTATAAACTAGGAAAGACCAAGGATGCACTCAAAACAAAAATCAACAAACAAGATAAAAACACAAACTAAATGTTTTTCTTTTAAATGATTAGTTGCCCTGAAGAGATAAGTGTGATTTAAAAAGTATTCTGATTACATATTAGAGATAGAGATAGATGTTCCCTTTGTTGTTTCCATTTCATAGCTGCAAGCAACATTAGCAACTCGCCTCACATCCTTCTGAATTTTCCATTCAGCCATGTGAGAATGAGCTGTGTATGTCAGTTTTTAAATATGTTAATATAATTAGCTCTGTTTGGGTCTCTTTTTATGTGGCTTCCTCCTCTTCAGCTGTGGAGGTTCAGGATTGTTACAGAAAGAAAAGGAGGCATAGACATTCAGTTCCTAGACTAAGACTCAGAGTAGGATTTTTGAGTCCATAACAATAGAGATTGGGAAAGGCAAGGCTGGATCAGGGGATCTTCATGGAAATATCACACTGAGACTCATTAATATCCACAGTTAATAGGCGTTAATAAAACATTTTTAAACAGAAAGGCTGGGTTTCTTGTGAGATACAATTTTTTACTTTTCAAATTTCTAATATTTCTAAATTTTAAAATTCCATCGACATAATTGGTCTAAGTTTATAATTCTAAAGATAACCACGAGAACAGATAGGAGAAACATAGAGACTTTTCTTATTTATTTCCAAGGGGAAAGGCATGAGAGTCCCGCCCACGTCTTTCTAGGTGGGACCCTGTACGTGGTCTGACGTCATCCCCGCAGAGTGAGTTTCAGAAGGCACCAAGGGAGGACTGGCATTTCCACATTCTGTGCCCCCCTAAGTTTGTCTTCAGCTCTGAGCCACACCAGCAACTCCATGGGTCAGTGGAGCATACTAGGGCGGTCAGGCAAAGCCTGCTCAGGTGTTCAGGGAGGCCACAGTGTCCCCAGAAACCAGCCAGGGCACTGCACAGAGGACACAGGAGCTGTGCTTTAGGGGGTTTTGTGGAAAATTCCAAAGGTCAGTTTGATCTGAAGTCCAACGTCAAGGTCTGCTGTAAAGCTATGTGCTGTGTTTCCTTCTGAGACCACCTGAGTGAGCCATAAGTGATGCTCCTAAGTGAGCTCCAGCTCTCTGTGTTCTTCCAAATAAGGCCCCCAACGGGGCAGCCCTCCTTAACCTTTGGGGCAAGGTACAGTTTTTGCTTATCCTTGGGTAGCAGATTTTGGTTCCCTGAAGCCTGAAGAATTATTCACCAAGCTAATTACATCCTCCCACAGGAAACAGAGGGAACCTCTCTCTTGATAGGACAGAGCCCCCCTCCCTTCGCCTCTCCCTAGTCTGCTATGGGAGCCAGACCTGGGGGAATCTGTGTGATATTCAGCATCCTCCTCTTCCAGCTAAGAGCACATGTGATGACATCCATGTGATAAATCCCTGTCTCTCTCTCTCTACCCATCGTGGGTTCATAAAGTTATCGTCCATAAAGTCCTTGCTTGTGTCTATGTCTTCAAGAGTTCTACCTATTCTATCTTCAAATACCAGATTTAGTGTTTCTGTTTTAACGTTTGGGTCTTTGATCCATTTTAAAATTTGGTTTAGTGTGTGATAAGAGATGTGGGTTTAGTTTTAATCTGGGGCATTGGAAAGGTAGTTTTCTCAGGACCATTCATTAAAGAAGCTATCTTTCTTCCAGTGAAGGTGTTTAGCCCCTTTTTCAAAGATAATGTGCATGAGTGTATTTGGAGTCGTTTCTGCCTCTTCTGGTCTGTTCCACTGATCCTTGGGTCTGCTTTGCTTTGCTTTGCTCCAAGCTCTCCTTCGCTTACAAGTTTGGGTTCAGAAGTTTGCCGAATCTCTGATTGGCTTTCCTTATAGGTGATTTGGTTTATTTCTCTTCTATGAGTTTAGCAGTCTGTTCTTGTCTTAAATTTCTGATACCTTGAAGACCATATGCCTTGGGGTGGATTTTGTATCATGGCTAACTGAAGTTCTGTACGTCTAACTTATCTCGTGTTCAGTTCCTTTTCCATGCTTAGGAAGTTCTCTGCCATTGGTTCTGTGAACAGATTTTTATGTCATTTGTGCTATGTCTTGCTTTTTCACTGACTGCAGTGAATCTCACAGTATTCTTCACATCATCTAGCAGCTTTTGGACTGGTTTTTCATGACCCCTTGCTATTTTAAAGAAATCTTTCTTGCCAGGGTTGTTAACTGCAATCCTATCTTCCTGATCTGACATTCTGTCAACACTTTGGTTCATTCTGCTGCACATACTGTTGACAGAATTTTTAACCTCTTGAATATCTGATTGAATCTTTTCCCTAGGTTCCACATCTTTCCTATGTTGGGCATGCATAGTTTTCATTATTTTCCTAAGCTCCTCTATTTTTATAGGTATCTTCTCTAACCATGCCCTTCATATGATCATCATCTCTGAAGTTACATGAAAAATTATTTCTGATTTTAACTTTTGTGGAGTCTCCTTCATCTGCTTTGTCTCTCCTGTTGCCACCACTTGAGAGCATCCAAGTGGATGGCTTTTGAGTTTTTCAACTTCATTGCTCCCTTGGTTTGCCTTTGGCAAGCTGGAAATCTGGGGTTGCATCTTGCTTTCCTGTCTTCTGATTTTTTATTTTTTTTATTTTAATTCCTGCGTTGATGCTTGTAAATTTTTATGGTAAGTATCTTTATTTCCAGTATCAAGAAACTTTAGGAAATGATTATGTATCAGAGATGTCTTCCAGGTGTATCTTGCTTTTGAGTTGTAAGATCCTACTTCTTCGGTTTATTGAGGATGAGAAGTTGCTGCCTGTATGGCCTAGCTCCTGATTGTTCGCACTGGCCTACAGTTCTGTTTAAGGCCTTCAGGCAATCTCAGTTTGGGCATAGTAGGAAGAACAACTGATTAGAACAATGATGTCTCCTTGGTCTAAGTAATACAATAAGTAATAATAGAATCAAACGCAGCCTAGAAAATGACAAACTATATTAACTCTTCATTTGCTGTCTTTACCAATATGAACAAGATTAGTAGGCATTTAAAAAATCTAAAACATATCAGAAAATTGTATATAATAATTATGTCCTCAACGTGTCAATTTTATACATAAAAGGAGTTGGGGTAAAAATAGATAAACAAGAGAAGGATTAGAAGCAAGACTAGAGGACAAAAGAAGACTATTCAAACTTTGGGAATGGTGAAGAAGACAGGAAAGGAAAAAAGAAGGAAGAAACAGAAATATAAAGAGAACCAAACAACCAACAACAAAAACTAGAAATAATGTTTTCACTCATATAAAAAGCAACAGAAGGGCCGAAGATTTAGCTCAGTGGTTCCGGCGCCTGCCTCGCAGACGCAAGGTCCTGAGTTCAATCCCAGTAACCACATACAATGCTGGGCGTGGAGACTCACGCCCACCAACAATCAATACCACATACCACAGTGCCAGGTATGGTGGCTCACGCCTGTCATCCCAGCACTTGGGAGGCAGAGGCAGGAGGATTGCTGAGTTCGAGGCTTGCCTGGGCTACATAGTGAGCTCAGGGCCAGCCTGAACTACAAAGTGAGACCCTATCTCAAAAAAAAAAAAAAAAAAAGCAACAGAAATCAAGAAAAATAGAAAAAAATAAGCAATTAAGCAAAGAAAAAATGTCCACTTCAGGGTGAGTCTCTGCCAACACTGGTAGACAGAGGATGCAGACAGAGCCCAGATCAGTGTGGAATGATCCTGGCAAGCCAGCAGTATAACTATAGCAGTGGCAGATAATCCCAGCAAACCTGGGCCTCTAGTTCCACTGAGGTTCAGCCTACTTGTGGTTTCTGACTATGAAGTTGGGACCTGAGTTTCTCAACCTGCAGCACTCCATGTGCCCTCTCCTGGCTTGAACTTGACCCCCACTGGCTTAAACTTGACTGAGGCTGACCTTGATACTGTGAGCTGCTAGATGGAGCCACATGCTGCTGCTCTGAGTTCCAAGATTAGTTGTTCCCTCTCCAAGATGACAACCAGCCAACTGTCCTCTCCTGGGGGGCATCTGACAAATAACCCAAATAATTCACCAACCACCACAGTGCCACTGTCCATGCTCCATTCCACTGGTACTTTTCTCTGTAGAGGCCCCTGGGGTCACTAGCAGTTCCCATGCACCTGCAGGTTTGAGGCCCTCACACACCTTGCCACCTTTGCCCTCTGCACTGCCATCTCTCTCTTCACTCTCCATGTGGGTGACAGTTCTCACTTCAGATCCTTCCTGGGTCCCAGGGACCTATTTCCTTCCTCCTTCTCTTACTCATATTGCAATATTCCAGTCTCCAGCTTCCAAATCTTGGAGAGGCTATTTTTGTGCTGCTCATCGTTCTACCATCTTCCTGGAAGTATTCGTGCAGTTTTTCAAACAAAGTATAAAAATAAATTTAGATTAGACAAATGTATATTTAAAATAGATGTGAAAATATGTTAAAGAAGATAAAGTGAAATCAGTTATAATGAAAAGCAGATCAATTCAAATGTTGTAAATCTCTCTATAATATATGACATCTTTACCATAAAACAGAGCAATTTTTAATTTAATAAAATATATAGCTGGGAGTGTAGCTCAGTAGTACAGTATGTGTTTAGAATGTGAAAGGCTTTGGCTTCCATTGTATGAAGTGAAAAAAGATTTTTCATGGGAAAATATGTCTTCATTTTTTTTTTCTTCCTGGAAAACAAAACAAAATCCAAACAACCCGTCCCAAAGCATATTTTACCACTTTCACTGGGTGTGCTCAGGCTCATGCCCTGGGATGTGTCAGCATGTCCACATTTTGTCCTTCAGGCCCAGGGCCTTCCCCACGGATGGGTGAGTGGATCTCCGTGGCCGGTCGTGGTTATCCTATGATACATGTGTCACTGCGGGTCCACAGAGCCCTCTTGTCAGCACTTGAGCCAAGTCACCGGCCAAAGTTTGCCAAATTACTGACATGCATAAAGCAGCAAAAATCACATAAATTGTGCAAAACCATGGCAAATGCAAATTTACCTTTCACTGAAAAGCTGTTTGTGCCATTGAAAGCTTTGTTGATGTATTTTTCTTTTAAGACAAAGGATGTTAATATACAAGTTGTTTTTTTCTAAACTAAAACCTCAATATTCAAGTTTTTTTAGAGTGGCGTAACCACTATAGAGATCAGTGTGGAGATTCCTCAAAAAACTTGAATTAGAGCTCTCATTTGACCCTGCTAGGTATAGAATTAAAGAATTCATATCACAGTGACATATGTGCACCCATGTTCATACCAGCTCAGTTTGTGATAGCTAAATTTTGGAAACAACCAAGATACCCATCAGCTGGAGACTGGATAAAGAAGATGTGCTTTTTCCACAAAATGCAGTGTTACTCTGCCATAAAGAAAGATAAGTTTGAGTCATTTAGACTTAAATGGATATATCTTCAGGACATACTCGTAAGTGAAATAAATAGGTCACAGACGTGTAAATATCGTATCTTTTCTCTAGTATGAGAAAATGAAGATGTAAATGAACTCTGGAATATGTGGTAGATATTATGAAATAGATAATATTCAAAGGAAAATGGGATGTAGGGGTAAGTAACAAAGGGAAGAGAAAATATGATGGTAATAAAAAAAGGGCAACAAAGCTTATGTATATAGGGGCGGGGGCTGTAGGGTAGGTTGGGGGACTGGGAAAAAATGAGAAATTGTATCATATGCTGGTGCAAATTCTCAATATTGTATGTGATCCTAATGTGTATATATAATGTAATAATAAAGATTCAAATTGAAAAAAAGATCATCATGGCTTATAGAAATATTTGAACCTTTAAAAAGTAAGATGTAATTTAAAATAAATTGTTCCACTCTCAAAAAAAACATTCACGTTTAACAGCAGCGTTGTCATTCTGTGGTAAGTAACTGGGTTTGGGTTGCAGTGTGGTGAGTCTCGGTGAGGTTCACCACCGTTGAACTAGGACCCTGAACACAGGCAGCAGTTCTGTTTAGAGCCCCAGGTCCCTTCACCTGAGTGAGCAGAGGGCCTGGCGTGTGGCAGCTGCTCATCTCCCCACAACATGTGTTTGGTTCCAGGGCCGAAAGGGTTGAGGTACTTCCTCTGCCTGGAGCGTACGTTCACCTCATCCGTGCTGCCTTGCCAGCTTCCCAACCTCCCAACGGTGTCCTTGGCGCCCATCCTCCAAACCATAGGCGGGAACCGAGGCTGATTTGATCCCGTGGGCCAGCGTTCTTGATCAAGGCCGACATCACAGATGCAAAAGAATACGCCTGATGTATGAAAATAAGGCTTCATAGAATTGAAGAGTCATGCAGGATTGGGGGAAAAACTTGGGAAGCAGATGCGAGTCTGTCGCAAATGCAGAAGACCTACTGTGTTTATGTGTGAACTAAACAATCAATCTCCTCGCTCGATTTCTATTCTTAGGTTTGAAAAATGTATCAGTGTAGTGCAACTAGTCATCCTCCCGTGTGTTTCAGTGTGGGAAAAGGGTGAGGAGAGAATGCAGGGAAGTGGATGGAAAAATTTTAAAAGTTTAAAAAGCATGTATTGACACTTTTTCAAAAGAACAACTATTTCAGCTTTTATTTTTTTAATTGGTACACATCTGCATTACATAATGATTAATTCCTTGTGGGGAAGATTGTACATGTACACAACCTATCTCCAGTCCTTTTAAATGTCCCTCCCTCCCTCTTCCTCCTTTCGTCTCTTGGTCCATTCCCATTTGAACAAAATCTATCTCCCTACTTCTTATTACTTATCTTTTATTTTGCTTTTTATTTATGTTTTGAGTTTCTCCTATGAGAGACTGCTATTTTAAGCTTATGAGTCTTACTTATTTCACTCAACATTATTGCCTTAAGGTACATGATCCTACAAATCACTCAAATTTATCCTTCTTTGTGGAAAAGAACTGCATCTTTTAAACTGTATCGAAATTCTAAAATAAAGGAATAAAGAAATTATTACAATAAACCAAAAATAAAATAAATTATAACAACAAAAACATAGCACCAGAGAAAGCATTTGAGAAACGGAACCAAGAAAGATGATTTAACTTCTGTAAGACATATAGTTAGAAGTGGAGATATGATATTTATGAAATCTTAAGTTCAATACAATCTCTTTCTAGTCTCTCCTCTGGAAGATTACTCTCCAATCATCTTGATTGGAGATATGAATGTCTTCCAAATTTCACTGCTTCAGACTGGCTCCCTCAGATAGCTAATTATAGTTGCTGTATATGGCTTTTGCTAGTTTATAACCACATGCTACAGAAGACCATCATTTTGCTCTCTGATTATAGACAGTATGTAAAACAAAGTACAATATTGTTTTTTTTTAGAATAAGATTATCCCAAGTGGAATTGACAAATCAGTCAATTATCAGTCACTCTATGAGCACTGTCAACCCAGAGTCCATGGTTTCTGTAATAGGAAGAAAGAAAATAAGGCAGAATTGTTGAGCCTGCAATTAATTTCAATAGCTATATGATTATATTCTGAGGGCTGGGGATTTAGCTCAAGTGGTACCACACCTAACATGGATGCACAAAAGGGCCTGAGTTCAATCCCTGGTACTGCAAAAAAAAAAAAAAAAAAAAAAAACACGATTATATTCTGAGTTCAGGACCCTGTAGAGATGAGTCAGAAGGAGTCAAAGAAGAAAGGAACAAAGGAATGTCCTGGGTTTGGGGGTTAGGGGTCAGAGATGATCACCTGTATATATACATTATCTTCAGTAATTTCCACAGAGTTTTCTTTTTTATTATTGAAATATAGCCACACATTTGTTATTGCTAAGGTATTTAACAAAAAGGGGAAGACATGGCTACAGGAAGTGGAATCCTAAAACAGAGTTCAAAAAGCTGTATCTAGGTTAAGTGATGATTTCATTTTCAGCAGAGAAATCCAGAACGGCAGTGAAAGAATCCTGCTGGTCTTTTCATCTATAGCCTCCCTTGTGTTGATCCAAGCTTCTCTAAGAGTTATTTCAAGAGCCATTTTCACACATTCACTGATTTTGTTTCTTTTTTTAAGCCTTCTGGAAGCAAAACTCAAGCTGTCGGTTGCAGCCATGGAGATAAACAGAGATCTGAAAGGCATCGTTTTGAAGTTTTCTTCTCTTTTAACTATTCTTACCAGGGTGAAGCTACTCTGACCGTGGGGTAGAATCACCTGGTGAGCTTTTTAAAAGTCCCTGGCTCTCAGGACACATCCCAGTCCAATTAAAACTGAACCTGTGAGACGCATCAGGCATGGTAGAAGGGGTGCCTCCTGCGGAAGCATTATCTTGGGACCCAGATTCATGGGCATTTTTAGGTCATCATTATAAGCCCTTATGTTAGAATAGCTTTCACTTCTTTCACGAATATTTTATTTAATCTTCACGATGAACTGTGCAGTGGGTTATACAAATGAGATTGCAGTTCAGATGAGCTTGTAAATGGCAGACTCAAGTGTGTAATCCCGTGCCTTGAAGCCTAGGGAAAATTAGGTGTTTGGTAACTGGACTCTTTACCACCTTCCTGGGGATATCAGTTCTCATTACAGAATTCAAGAACAGTTGAGTACACACTGTGACAGATCAACTGGCAGTGGTGACAGCTACCCTGGACACTGGGCCATCTTTCCCAGATGAGACTGAATTGGCGTGTGCTGAGTATTAGGTGATTAGTGTAACTAATTTTCCTCATCAGCTCATGCACTTTGCAACATAAGAGAAACCTGAGTGGTCCTCAGGGCCCCCACCATGGGTGGACAGGCCTTAATAATGGGTGACTATGACCTTCTATGAGGAATCAGGATGTACTTGACATTTTGGAGGCCTTTTTGTTTTAGTAACCATAGAACAGCATTGGTTTTATTGAGTTTATTAATGTGGAAACTACCTGGATAGTACAATCACTGCTTCATTCATAGTTTTATTGATTTGCTTGACATGATTAGTTGGGTAAGTGGAACTTTTCTATGTAACCAAATGCTTAGCTGCAGGTAAAGGATCAGCACTCCCAATTAGAAGGGTGGGTTGTTGGCCTGAACAGTAAAATCCAACCCCACCAACAACACTCATGAATCTTAAATAGTATTGAGACATTAATGGAATGGTGATCTAAGGACCTCTGAAAATATTCTCTATAAAAATATATAAGCAAAAAATGGACAGAATTAACTTTTTCAAACTCTAGACATTAACCAAAGGCTTTCACTAAGGTGAATGTTTATTCAAGAAAAACAATGGCTTAGTCTTGGCAGAAAGAGTAAGCTTTGTCACAGTTTAACCTCTCTTCCCCTGGTACCTATCTCTCAACTCCACAGTCCTCTTGAAGCCAACAACTTGAACTAGCAGAGGAAGACAGGCAACCCAGCAGCATGGCTGGGAGGCTGGGATGTGGGCCGGCGCCCTCCCACAGTTTCCTCCTCCAAGAATTTTCACTCCTGCCCATATCACATGAGACTCGTCTTCATTTGACTTGACTCAGAGGTCACCCTGGTGCTGATACTCTTTCACCTAGAAGCATTTGTCAAGGTCAACAACGACAACACCAGCAGACATTATTTAACCTTGCTGTGACAACCACAAAAGGGGAAAACCCTTCAAAGGGAAACCTGGGAGTGAGATGTCTATGCAGTTTGGCAAGCTCTGAGACAGACCTGTGATCTGGAAAGTCACACACATAATGGGCCAAGCACAGGTCCAGGGCTAAGCACACATGTGGGAAGACTGGAGAAGGCCTGAGCTCTTGCCCCAGCTGATGGGGCTCCAGGTAAGGTAGGAGAAGACTGAGACTGCTTGTGAACCAGGTGTGCCTCAACAGGTGCGCAGTCCCTTGGCAAAGGCAGGGAAGTCTAATGAAACCTCCATCTAGCCATTATCTGGTCACTATTACATCAGTTAAACAGACTGCAGGGCTCACTGTGGGAAAAATATAGACTTTCTAAAACTAGGTCCATAAATAAGACACCAAAAAGCCCAGTCTAAAGCAACAACAATCACCAACAGCACTGACAGCAACCTAGTGGTGGCACAGCCCTGTAATACAAGCATTCTGTGAGGCTGAGGTGGGAGGACCACAAGTTCAAACCCAGCCCAAGCAACTTACCTAGATCCTATCTCAAAATAAAAAATAATAAAGGCCTGAGGATGTGATTCAGTACCACAATAAAGAAATTGTCCAATTTTCAACAAAAACATTAATATTATAAGACACGCAAGGTAAAAGAAAGTATGACCCATAATAGGAAAAACAATGTTTCTGAGGAAGTAAAGATGTTGGACTAACAGAGATTTAAATCAGCAATTTCAAATGTAAAACTAGAGAACACTAAAAGCATGACCCATGAAAGAGATAATTAGAATATCACATAATTAAAATCAAAAGTGTCTACTCTGATTCAGGACACTGTTGAGAATATGACAAGACAAAAGGTGCTCAACATCACACATTACTAGGGGTCACACTACACATCTATCAGAATGGTCAGAACTAGAAAGTTGTGCTGATAATAATGCTAGTGGTGATGTGGAGTAACAGGAACTCTGATTCATCTCTGGTGGCAATGCCGAGGAAGAAGGCAGTTTTGTGATTTCTTAAACACTGATAGGACTTCTACCATACACTCCAGCAACAACTGTCTTCTGTTTTCCTCCAGATGCTGAAAACATATGTCCACATAAAACCTGTTCATAAAACCTGATGACTACAGCAGCTTTAGTTATGTTTATCAAAACTTCAAAGCAACCAAGAACAAGTGAATGAATAAACAAACTCTGTCACTTCCACACTATGGAGTATTATTCAGTGATAGGGAGAAATGAACCCCCTGAGACATACAAATACATGACAGAAACTTCAGTGCACATTGCTAAGTTAGACAAGCAATGACTACATACTGTATGGTTCTAATTAGATGACACTCTAGAAAAGGAAACAGTAAAACGATCAGTGTTTGGCCAGAGTGGAAGGAAAGGGAAAGCGGAAGTGCAGCAGAGGAGGACCTTAGGGCATTAGAACTGCTGGTATGGGACTGTAATTGTGAACATATCATTAAATATCTGTCAAAACTCCAGGAGTGAACCCAAGAGTCGATTATGGACATCAAGTACCAGTAATATCTCAGTATTGTGTCATCATTTAGAACAGATGGACCGCTCTAATATGAGCTGTTCATGAAAGGGAAAATTAGAAGAGAGAGTATGCAGCTGGATATGGGACTCTCTGTACTTTCCACTCCATCTTTCTGTAAAGCTAGGACTTTACAAAAAAATCTTTTAAACTCTCATCCACAAACATCTAGAAGAGACCATGTCTGAAAAACTAAAGTGGGAGAATTATGTTTCACTGAATAAACCCTATCAGCAAAGACATAAAGTTTACAAACTAGAAATAATAGAAACCAAATCAAAATGTTGGACAGTAGCTGAGAAAGATCATTCATGAGGATATTCGACATCCTATCTCGGCCTACAGATCAAAGAAATGGCAAACTTGAAGTCCGCGGAGACACGTCCAAGCCGAAGACAAACAAGACAGAAGAAATGGATAGAGATGAACCGAGGTTCTGAGGCCTGGGGGTGGGGGGACCATTCTGTGCTCCAACTGAGGGACCCTGAAGCCCTAGAGGGAGAGGAGGGCACAAGAAGAGCAGAAAAGAATACCGGGAGGAACTATGGCCCCAAGTTAACCAGTTCGATGAAAAACCATTTCTCCAGACTTTGAAGAGCTCAACATAGTCCAAACAGGAAGCCTTCCAACACCCTTTACATCCTGGTCAAACTTCCAACGAGCAAAGACACAGGCATCCTGCAGAGCAGCAAGAGAGAAGGCGCAGGAAACCCCGTGAGTGGCAACACGCCGAAACTACTGCATTCTGCGCTTTCAAGGGTGAAACTCATGGTACAGGTAGATTTCTCCGTTTTCTACAGAAATGAAAACATGGCAGGGAAATGAGCCAAACACAAAAATTCCATTTCTATCAAATTCAAAAGGCAAAGTGATACCATCCCGTGGTAGACACTTAGGGGAGGAAACTAAACACGAAATTTTTGAAATGCTTATCCTAAGAGCCAGGATAATGGTTCCATGAGGGGATAAGAGCCTTTTGGCTTGAAGGGAGCTTGAGAAACTAATGGGCACTGGTGACAGTTCATTTTTTCTGTGGGCAACAGGAATCCAGCTGCTCGTGTTCTAGTAATTCAATATGCTGCACATGTGTGTAGTGCACACTTTTGTATTACGTGCTACATTTCACAATAAACATCCGTTTTAATTTGCTAGTGAAAAATCCATGAATTAGATGCAATACAATTTACTTAATTATTCCCATATTGTTGACTATTTGATTGCTTCCAGCATTTCATTACTCTTACCAACATTGTAATTAGCCTTTCTGTTCAAAACTCTCTTTCCATATTTTATTAACTTCAGATAGATTTTCATATATGGGAACATGGAGTCAGGGAACCCAATATTTTGCAGTTGCTATGAAGCCTCCAAACATAGTTTTTCTTTTTATATGTCACATGTGGTTTATTTCAACACGACGTTCTAGTTTTTCAACCCCTTTCTGAATTCCAGCTCTGTGGCTGGGTGTTAACCCAAGATACCCCACAAGATAGCCCCATCTTCCTGTTAGGCACACGTGCTGGTCCCCCGCTGCAAGCCCGGGCTTAGGGAGTGGCGAGTTTCCTCCTGCATCAACGTTCAGGGAAACGAGAAAACTTCTAATTAGGAAGAAATCCCTGTGGCTGATATTTGTGAACAGAAATAGCTAGACAACTGAAATTTTTTTTTTTTTGAGACAGGGTCTCACTATCTTGCCCAGACTGGTCCTGAACTTACCATCCACCTGCCTCAGTCTCCCAAGTAGCTAGTACTACATATGTACAGATTTTTAAAATCATGATGCAGTGTTACCCCGCAATGTCAGAGTTCAAAAGAGATGGAAATGTGATTTTCATACAAATAAGAGATTCAACCTATGTCAAGTATATTATTCAAGTCATTCATTAATGAGAAATCGGTAGGCTAATATGATTTTAAAAAACAACAAGAAATAAAGATTAATAGAATTTAAAAATATTGAAATAGCTGCACACAGTGACACATGCTTGTAATCCCAGCGCTTAGGAGGCTGAGGCAGGGGGATTCCAAGTTCAACCTTATCCTGTGCAACTTAGTGATACCTTGTCTCAAAATTTAAAAAAAATAAAAGTAAATTACTAGAGATGTAATTCAGTGTGAAGCCCTGCATTCAATCCCAAGTACCACACACAAATACACACCAAGCTGAACTAACTTTGCTAATGGTTATAAACATGTAATATGCCTCACAATGTGATAAAAGAGTAAATTTGGAATTCTCTTTTTTGGGGCTAGAAATCTATAAGTTACCATGTAGCTCCACAGTGTGTGTGGATTTTAACCAGATGGTAACAATCGAAGTGGATTCTATTATCTAGTGAAATAACCCATAAGAAAAGCTTTATAAACAGTGCCCCCCACATAACATCAAAAGAACACGTGCAAATCCTTCGGCTTTATGTCCAAGTGTTGAATAATTTTTCTACCATCACACTTTTTCAGTGGCCCCAAGAAAACACCGGATCTCTCCTTTGCTACTTTGAAAATCTCAAAGGACTAAAGCATATTGCTTTATTTACAAAAAAAAAAAAAAATGTAGAAAATGTAAGGATTTTTTTCTTCCCCAGGCCAATTCAATTCTGTTTCATTACCAGAAAACTAACAATAATTCAGTTCTCTTCTGCTTGAAGCAATTGTTATTTCACGAGTTATAAGAAACCTCCCACGTTCATGGCTCCGTGGGGGAAAGCATGTGCCCATGAATTCCCTGAACTTGATCCGGATGCTGCTGTAGGTGCACATTTGCAATTTTCTTTACAAGTAAACAAAGTCCCGTGACCACAGTGGTTTCAGAACCACTGCCAGTGACAAGCAAACCATGATTGATTATTAATCTGTCAGGAGTTTATGACCTTTTGGGGGAAGATGACCAAGTCCCCTTCTCTCTCCTTCCAGTTTGGAGGCATGTACGTTGCCGGTCCCATTGTTGCAGAAAGAGGTGGGCGGAGGGAGCTGCCTTGGCTGGTGTGGCCCGGGGTCAACAAGCTGGAGGGTGCCCTGAAGGAACCGCAGTTAACACTGCGGACGGAGGGCGAAGCAGGTGAGGGCAGGTTGGCGAGAAAAGGGAGATCAGTCAAAGAAACTGCCAAATGGGGCTCCTGTGGGAATCCACGCTCATTTTCCTTATGGGGGCTCTTCTGCCTCCCATAGAGTCACCGGTGATAGCCTGCTCCCGGTTACAACCCTCCTCTCCACCAGCTTGTGAACAACTCTACCCTTCTTCCTAGGGAGCAAAAGATACCCCCAGGCCTTCCTCACACTAGCTCATGCACGTGGAGGGTTCTGCCAGGAAGGTAAGGCATGAAAGCTGCCATAGCCACGGCTGCTGCGTTTTTAAAAGCATGAACCACAAAGCCCTGCCGTTCCTGAAACACAACTCATTTGTTAACATCATTTCTTTTGCCCTAGGTTTTATTTGCAGCGGGTCTTTATTAAGAATTCAAACGCACCCTAATGTATCATTTACATTATATGACTAGCATTTAGCATAAAGCTATTCCAAGGCACCAAGAGTTATTAATGGTAAAACTGATTTCCTGTGCAATCTGTGAAATAAAAACTCAAAACCCATCTGAAGGCAGGAAACTCCATTGGCTTGTCGTGGGGGCAATTAGCCAGGCTTCATATGGTCACGCGAAGCTGCTGTGGGCCACTTTCAACGCCTGGGTTTCATCCAATTAAAGATGAGGGTTCCCGGTTGCAGGCTAGATTGTGCCTGTAATAAGCTGTGTATTTAAATACACCCTGAGATGCTATTTTTCAAGGATTTTTTTTACATTTGAATAAAGGGAATATCACCAGGGGACAAAATATTAAGAGGTAGGAAAGATAAAAAGGCAAATAGTGAGATTTCAGGCTCACTGCAACGATGAGTAATTCTTAAGAGTATGAATGACAGTGACAGTTGATGCCATTTATTGAACACTTAGTATGTAGCAAGCACTGTGTCTTAAGGCCTACACATATTCGCTCATTTATTTACAAATAACTATAGGATATTTCTTAATACCAAGCAGTGCCCTTTGTTTCCTTGGACATAAAATATAAAATTTCTGCCCTCATAATGTTGTGCTAAGAAAGAAAAAAAAATGATAAACACAGAAATAAATTTAAAAGCCCATATATTTGCATATGTAATTCTCACTTGAAATATGCTACAAAGAAAGTAGGCTAAGGGAACGCAGAGGTAACTGGGCTGGGCTGCAGAAGGGCCAGAACGGAAGGCTTCAAAGGTGTCTGCAGGATTCACGCGAAGACCTGGACATGCTTCCAGGAGGAGAGACAAGGAAGGAAATGGGGCAGATCCAGGGGCCATTTGAAAGTTCAGTCAGAAGAACACATCAGACTCACCCTTCAGAGGCGCTGCAGAGGACGTGAGAGAGGAAGCGGGATGAGGGGTCAGGAGGCCCACAAGTGAGCACACAGGAGCCATGATACGAGTGCGTTTGGGTTTTCCACATACGGGATGAGAAAATGCAGACGTCGCTTTATGTTTCAGAGGGGGACAGTGGGGATTGGACAATGGACTATGTGATATGAGGTCAAGGCAGGGACCAAAAGGGATACTAAGGCAAAATAGAAGCCACTGTCCTCGCCCCTTTACTCACAATGTAAAAACTGATACAAGATACTGAAAATTCTCCAAAGCACCCAAATAAACACCTCCATCCTACACAAAACATATCGAGCTTCATGAATATTTAAACAGCTGAACATTGCCATAGGAAAATTGTCTTTCTGGTTTAGCCAATAGGCAAAAAGTTTTAAATGACGTGCATCAGGATTGTCAATTGTGGGATGTAAATGAATCCAAACACTCTAAAAGGAAACTTGAAATTGTATCTGTAGTAGTCTTCAGCGTGTGCACTTCATCCACCATTTCCACCTCTTCGGAATTATATTAAAGAAATAACCAAAGACAGAGTTAGGTTTATGTTGAAAAACATGAATGCCATAATAGAGGAAATAATATAAATACCCAGTGATAGAGAAGTGGTTTTATTATGGCACAACCATTTATACTGTCAGTAAGATCATATTTTGGAATAATTGATGCCAATATAAAATAAGCACCATGCAAATAAAATTGAGTTCAAAACCACTTTTAAAATTCTGCATGCCTAAACATGTGTGTATGCATGAAAATAACAGAAAATGGAAAGCCAAAGGGTTAATAATAATTTTCGGACAAAGTTCAGATGAGACACAATTATTTTCAAAATTTCAACAATACACATGTATGACTTTTAAAATTAATAGATTTATACAACTTGTGCAAATCCTAAGACATCCAGTAAACTTTCTTCAATATGTTCCTTGCATCAAGAAGTTTGCTTCTTAAACTGGGCCTGGCAATTAACAGAAATACCTGAGGACAATTGTTTGCTCCCTGATGCTCTGAGCTTGGGAATCTCAGCAGGGATCGCCTGGGGTCCTAGACAGACACTCAAGATGCACTTTCTCCTGGAACTTTCCTTATGGATTGTCTTAGTTTGGGTTGCTATGAAAAATCCTCATAGACTGGCAGCTTAAACAGCAAACATTTATTTCTCATGGTTCTAGAAACCGAAAAGACTGAGATCAAGGTGCTGACACATCCCGTGTCTGCAAAGGGACTTCTTAGTGTGTAGATGGCATCTTCTCATTGCATGTTCGATGGTGGAAAGGAGAGAGGGGCTCCCATGGGTCCTTTTAGGAGGGGTGCTAATCCCAAGGCCTGGACACTGAGGCCCGCACGCAGTGGGTAGGATTTCAACACACCAGTCTGGGGGTTGATCGGCATTCAGCCCTTAATATATCTGGGCTGGCCTTTCCCTCATCAGGCCTCCCCTGAACAAAATGATGCTAGAATTTCTTGAAGCTGGAACCATGTTTCTCTGATACATGTAGTGTGTTTTCTTCTGCTGGCAAAATACTTCCCCTTGGCCACATCCTTCATGATCAGAGTGGGAATAGGTGAAAGATGGAATCTGCTCCCTGAGCCTGAATCATTTTTAGCAGCCCAGTCCCTCTGGTTCCTCTGTCAAATTCCCTCACATTCAGCAGGAAGAAGGCCGAAGAGGTGCCTGCTACTACCTTGAGACTCAGGAACAGCAAAGTGTCACGTAGGGCAGCCACCACACGTGTTCTTAATCTCTTTTCTGCTTGTATTTCACTGAGTTGTGGTATCCTTTTCTCAATATATGTACAGCTGGGAAATAAATGAAACCAAATACACACTAGCACATTATTGTGGACACAGTGGCCACATCCAGCCAGGTACAAAACACGGGTAGCAATGATAAATCTTCAACCTGTTTGGGGCATAATATCTATCTTATAGGTCCATGTATATGAAGTCAGCACACTTTGTCCAAAAATTATCACATCTCATGACTCCTATCATGACTAGATTCAAACTGTATTAAACTTTACTTTTTAAAAGTTCTTTATGGAAAACTACGTACACAATCATCACATCTCTCGTGGTTCTCCTTCAACTTTCACAGGAAAAACAATACTATGAAAGGTGGTTGCTGAAGGGTAATTTAATCTAGGTTCTCATCATTTACACATGTTTTCTGTCTGATCTGCATAAAGGGAAAAGTCTTAGGGCTCAAAGTGTCTTCCATACTTTAATTTGATTTCCAGGCCTAATTACATTTGCTGAAACACAACACACTTGTGATCTTATGAGGAGGACACGGGGTGAAGTAAAGCTTTTTCAACATCTAAAGTTGCTTTCTTTTCTTTTCCTGGAAATTAAACTTCCACTGATATCCAAGTACTCAGGCACAAAAGGGCACTGACTTTGATCAGGTATTAAAGAAAAGATGTGTTGTAAAGTTTCTCATTGGAATGTAGCGCATTTGAAAAAAAATGACAATGGAAAGTTTAGCTGGAAAACACAACACGAGAAGGAAAAGTTAAAATGTCCACTCCTGTCAAGTCCCCCAGGTATGCACTCACATCTTCTCCCTAAACCCATAAGCTGTGCTGTGGGGAGCAGACCCTGCTGGAGAAGACTTTTCAGGCCTGGAGATCTGCACTGGGTGCTGCACCAACTAGCAGTTGCGAGATCTGCACTCCGCCAAACAGTGCTGCCCAGCTCCCAAGATGATCTGCGACCTCTGGATCGCTGCATTGGGAGGCCTGACTGGGAAGGTAAAGGACCTCTGACTTGGCCCCCTGACCTCTGTTCCTCAAGTTGGCTACTTGTTGTTTTCCTTCCTGTTCCTGTGTAGGTTCGGACTAAATTTGAATAGAGTTAATTAAGTGTGTGCTAGTTGACATCCTTCTCCTGTTTGTGTACTGCTTTCCCAAATGCTTTGTTCCTGTTTTTCTTCCCCTATAAGAAAAAATGTAACCATTTTTGAGGCCATGTTGGCCCTCTGAAAAAGTATAAATACAACGTGCTCAATAAACGGATGCCTGCTCAGTATTGACTGAGAGGTCCTCCCGAGCCCATTTTCCTGTCTTCTTCTCT